>BOPP01000094.1:4181322-4191688 GCA_017312745.1 Gryllus bimaculatus
CATGTCTTTTCAGGTCGTACAGTTCTTGTGCGCTGATTAGATGTAATTAGCTTGTTGTAGCATTTCGGTTCTTCTACCTAAATTGCTTCGTCTAATAGGAGGCATATCTATATTATAATAGTTTCGAACGCGACATTAAATCTTCACAACGATGTAGTTCTGTCTCCAACGCACACACGCACCTGTTTGATAGATTTGATTGAATTTGAACTTTGGTATAGGTAATAAAGTGAAAATTGACTTCTGACGTTAGGAACACACCTACACTTGTTTAAACAACAATAAGTGTTTATACAATAGCTATAAAGTCAAATTTGACTACGTTTTAGTTAGAAAACGTTTGTATAGGAAAACGAAAAGGCTGTTTTTAAGGCTTTTCCGGCAATTATTCGATATTTTTCTCGACGTAAAAACCATTCTTGAACTTCAAGAACATTTAAAAAAAATTGGCAAATTATATGTGGGGAAAAAATTCACATTACAAATCTTTTTGACAGGACGAAGTCTGTCGGGTCCGCTAGTTTTTTATAAAAATTAGCATGTTTCTTAGTATGGGGTTGCGCAGAAAAAATAGTGTCATTTAAACAAACCAGCGTATTGTAATAAAATTATATTATTGAAAATATCTTGAGAACACAGGTAAAGGTATGCCATTTAATCATTATTGAGAAGTCACTACCTCGTGAACCACTCCCTATTAAACAAAATACATTGCCCCCACTACATTGACCACGTTCCTCCAAGCAGGGAACGAAAGCCTGCACAACACTGTGTAGTAGAATAAGGGGATTTGCTGTATAGATTCTCGAATTCTCGCTAAAGATCTGCCGATGTGCGAGGGCGAGTAGTGTATACTTGAGATCTCCCCAGAAGAAGAAATCAGCGGTGGTCAAATCTGGCGACGTCGCTGGTTAGTTGGTGCCTTCAAATTTGGAAATTAAATGACCTTGAAAAGCAGTCCGCAAGATTGCCATAGCTTGTCGAGTCGTATGAGGTGGTGCCCCATCGCGTTGGAACCATACTTGAGGTAGGTTGCGAATGGCCAGTGCTGGAAGAAGAACAGTATTTACCATATTCACACAGCGCTCACTAGTAACAGTAACAGCTCGGCCATTGTGGTCCTCAAAGAAATAAAGGCTTAAGATGACAAATGAAGCAACGGCACACCACACTGTCACACGCTCAATAAAAGAGGTTCTCATGCAGCTCACGTTGGTTCTCGGGTGCATAGGACCCAAGTTTGATTGTTCACGCCTCCGCAAAGTTGAAAATGAGCCTCATCAGACATCACTAAGTTGTTCAAGATCTGCGATTCGGCTGCTAATCGAGCAAGGAAATCCACAGCAAACGTCCTTGGAGCAAATTTTTTCATTTTCTTTTAACTGTTGCACAATCTGCATCTTACAGGGGTGGAACTCTAAATCATTATGGTTGATACGTTGCAAGGAACAAGGCGGCATTCTTAGTTCTAAGCGATGTCTGACAACGGAACGCCGAGGACTGCGAATTAGCGCTTGATGGGCTCTCTCTGTTCGCGCAGGGGTCCGTTGTGACCTAGGATGTCATGGACTACTCTTCTTAAGGCTAGATGCAGTGTTACGAGATTGGTTCACTCGCCTTACAATTGTGCGGTGGTGAAGGGAGGAGGTGATGAAGAGTGCAGTGATGAGGGGAGTGTCATTGGACCTCTTCTACTTCTAGCGTTCGTCAATGATCCGCCAGCGCAATTAATATCAAATGTTCGGCTATTTGCAGACGATTGCATAATATATCGAAGTGTGAATTCAAAAGAAGACGAAGAAATGTTGCAACGGGATCTTGATGCGTTACATTGCTGGGCGGAAAATAATGGAATTACCATAAATAGCTGCAAAAGCAAATCCATCACTTTTGGCAGGGGTCATAATTGCAGAGAAACAAATTACCGTTTAAATAAAGACATTATTCCGATATTTTCCTCAAGCAAGTACCTAGGAATCCATTTCGATAGTAAATTAAGCTGGAAAATTCGCGTAGATTTGTTGCAGGGAAAGCCTGGAGATATCTTCACTTTGTAATGCGCACCTTAAAAGAGTACGGTAAACGCGAAGGAAATTGCTTATTAATCGCTTGTTCGTCCGATAACGGAATATGAAACATTTGGTTGAGATCCGCACAATTAGACTAAAAATTGTTGTGCAAATAAATTATCACAGGTAATAACAGGATTGCTTTGGAAATTGTTGATAAATTCCCGAGGAGCAAAGCAGCATACTTTTTGATTTGCACTGCCCTGATTGGGGCATTTTATACGTATAGTTAAATATTATTGGTTTTAATTTCACGAGTGGAATAGTCACATATAAATATCAATGTTTAAACGATACGGGGGCCCAAGAAAAACCCACGCCTCTTTTCTCATGCTGCTCACACATGTGTTTCGAAGAAGAATTAAATGCAAGTGATGTGTAAAGGATTTTATTCTTATCCGTTTACAAGTGATGAAAATGAACCAAATAAACTTCTTTCATGTAAATCAATTTTGATGAGTACTGCAAATATTCGGATCAATTATTTATTAAAAATGATGAAATATTTTTAATACCCAACTAGTGTTTTCTTGATCAAAATGATAACAGCGCTATGTCCAAACATTTTCTCTGCTTCTTCACTTATCTTTTAATATTTCATTAATATGATCATCATCTTTAACCATTCCACACTCTTTCTTAGCTACGGTATTTTTATTATTCCATCAACTTTCCAGTTTTGATATGATACTGGGAGAGTTCACTTTCTTACTATGCATTTTACTTGTGCTCTTTTTCACATCCGCTGCCGACTAACAGAGCGAAAGAAACCACGAGTGTAGTACAATAAAGAAAGAATTTAGCTCGCGTAAATTTAACGGTAACGTTTCATCGGGAAAAGGGAACGACTTCGCAGCTGACGGGGGAAGGAAGAAGTGAGAGGGGCCACCGAAATTTACATACGTTGGCGCAGGCGCGGTGGTGGAGGAGAAGTCTGGTGAGAAACAATTAACTTCGCTTGTGGCGGCGCGATGCGGCGCCTCCACGAAATTATGCCGCGCAAATTGCTTTCATTGTTCTTTTTCAAATGCCTGAAATCTGCTGCCGCCTCCCAACCGCTTCTTCCGAGCTGCACGGCGAGAGAAGGAGAGCGACGCTCCGTGGGGAAGGGTGCAAATGGACGTGATTTGCTTAGAGTATGCGGTTGATAGCACGCACTACTGGGATCAATACTTCGCTACGATAGAGGAAGCCGAGAATTTTGCTCAGTCGAAGCATTAGTTAAAATGTGCTTCCGAGTCTGTGCTCTCATTTGGAGCGATGGTTTCGCTCAGTTTTCCTTGATCCTTTAATAATTATTGCCAGATGGGGGTCCCTTACTTTGCCTTACTTCGCATCGCTTCTCGACTTAGTGTGATAGCTTCCAAACGTTTCCGGCCTCATTAACTTCAATTTTTGAAACAGAAAAAAAACGTTACTTTAAACTTAATCAACCTTTTACCCACCCCACTTTTCACATATGTATTTTAATATTTTTAAAGCCGTTGAAAAAATATTCCGAATGTTTGTTCGCAAAATGGACGAACATTTCTTTCATCCCACACATGTCTGAAACTTTTCTTTCCCGAAGGTTTTTCTTCAGTTTTGATAAGTGGCAGACGTTGCATATTGCTCAGTCTGGACTGTAGTGAAAAAGCTCTAACTCCTTTAAACCTTAATCCTTCGCAACATTATTTGCCATATGAGGAGTAATCACGTTGCGTTGTCGAGAAGAAGCTATCACCATGCGATGTCAGGCACCGCATCTAGCTCAAGTATCTCTCTCCACAGAACTGAGTAAGATGTCGGATGCAAACGCACATTATTACATCAATTAAAGATAAGACTATAGATTGCTCTGTAAAATAATTAAAGATGTTGTCATTGCCAACAATGTTTTTTAATTCAATAGCAGCTTTCGATGGCTTAGCCATCATCATCAGTTGTCTGCTAGATGGAAGCCACAAAACGACTACATAAAAAACATTGTTGGCAATGACCACATCTTTAATTATTTTAAAAATGCCAAAGATATCTTACCACAACACCTATATTGCTCCGTAAGTTTTCCCACAGAGGAGCGTTATCTTGGTTTGGCCGGAAACGTATGGAACTCTATATGTGGTTTTTTGTTTCTCTCCCATACATTTTTGTGAAGGTACTTAACAAAATCTGTTATTTTTACTCATGAACCCTTTGAAACATAGAACATTCATTATAGCAATTGTATTTTTTAAAAACGGCCAATTAATGTAGTGTGCTTGTGCTTGAACTAATCGGGATAAACAGATATCGTAAGATTACATTCGTATCGAAGGCTAACGTTTCTTAGTCTATCCTCAGAATTTATATGAGTCATAAAGAGAATTTTGGTTTACACTGTTGGGTGAGTGATGTTTGCTGCCTCTTACATTTTTTGAGTGTTTCAACAGGATTGTTGATATGATAAAAGAATTTACTCTTGTTTTTTGTAGCCAAAGAAATTCTTACGCCTGTACAAGTATGAATATTGCTGAAACGGCACTTGCATATTGAACATCACTGTCCCACTTTTCATGACTAGATGAGAATAACGTATGTTCCACCCCTCTAAGTTCCCCCCAACTAGTTCTGGTAGCAAGCTCCACTAATTCGCACAGGCAGCGCCAAGGGTCACCTCAGTTGTGACCAATCGGTCTAAGCGCACTTGCGACCGTAAACACTGCAAGGAGAGAACTCCGGTGCGGGAGACTTGGCGAGGTACGTAAGAAAAACACCTGCAGCAAACCGCCTAAACTGATGTTCGGCGATATCACGCGCTGAAAGACAGAACGTACTCGGCTTTCTTGGCCAATAACGACGCCATCTACACTTTCGTATGTGAGTATGAGTAGAAAGCGTAGACGTGTCAAAAGAGCTTTGTGAACATTGGATGAAAGTGCCTAAAGAATTCTTCTATTGACCGTTTGATGTCGCACAAACTTCTGTAGCTCAACTATTCGCCCAGGAAAAGTGTCTGCGTAGTCCATTCAGAGAGTAAAATAATCAATTGAACACTGAATGTTCCGTTTCTCCATTGTTCGTCATGTTCTATACACCCCACGTGCCGCAAGTTGAAAATTCCTCCAGCAGTTTGCCAGTTGGTAACTTATCGTAAGCGATCGCCTTCGCCGAAAGCAAAGAGGCCTCTCCTCTGCTTTGGGCCCTTGCGGCCAAGCCTTTCTCAAATGCAACTCACTTGGGGAACGACCGTCCTCGCTGTAGCCCAAGCGCACTCACCAAGTGAACCTAATAATGCATTAATAAGAGTAGCAAATGTACTCCACGATGTAATCTTTTGTAAATGGAATACATATTATTATATTATTAGTATTATTATATTATATTATTATAATATTTATTATATTATATTTATTATATTATTATTATATTATTATTATTATTATTAATTGCGTATCGGCCATTTCTGATCACAATACACGTTTTCTTCCGAGGCCCTATCACACTGTATCCCGGAGGAAGATTAACGTGTGCCATTATGCGAAGCCGTTTTTGTTGTGTATTCCTTGGTAAGACAAGGTTGCTTCACCTTAAATTGTCAATTAAGAGGTGATAGAATATTGATGTTAGGTGATCCTGGCCTTTTTTAACCATTCCAGCATTCGCCTGTATGGTTGAGGGAAACCACGAAAGCCCAGGTCAGGATAGCCGACCGTTAGATCTCGGGAACCCGGGCCACCCGATTGCGAAGTGAGCGCACAGCGACTGAATAAAACACTAAATGACTGAGTGTAATCCCTTTCAAATTACACAACACAAACGATTAATGTAAATTGTACGCATTTACTATTGTACATTATCCTCGACAATCTCACGGTGTGTTTGAGCGCCTGCTTCTAAACGATAATTCTGACTAAAAATTTTTTAGGACTCATCTCATTGGAATCCTGAACATTGGCTGTCAAATGGGTTTACTAAAGATATTTTTTTGTCTCCGAGTAGAATTTTTGTAAAGATTTTACAGGTGTCAGGTCCAGCTACATAATCTATGGCAGTCAGAAAAACAGTTTCCAAAACCGACGTAGGAGTAGGTAAATGAACATGCCTAGCCAACCGTCATCGTTTGAAAGGAGGTACAATGGCGGCAATAATAGGGAGAAAGTATTGGTCCTAAAATAGTTGCACTACCTTCTCGCCCGTATTTTCATGCAAAATTACGCGAAGAGTACTCAAATTTTCGAAAAATTACTCATGACTTTATTTCAAAATATATCGTTATGAAACTGATTTTGTTAAGGAATAAAATCTGTATCTTCAGTATTTTAGTTGTAGGAAGACTCTTGAATTTTGAATTTTGAATTTTGAAGTTTGGCAATTTTTGATAAATTAGGGCTTCTAACGAACATGAGGCCAGCGCCATTCTCTTAATCGTCCTTCACACTTTCCAACAATGAAATTTAATCAAAAACCATAGATCCATTTTTTTTGAAAATTTGGAAAACGTCCCAAGGGATTCATGTAAACTACCTCCTGCCCCAAAAATTAAAATCGGTTTTAAATTGAAGAGGCCTCGTCATCCGGAAGATCGATTGAGGAATATCAATTTTGGAGAAAATCAGTTGTACGGTTTAGCCGTTAGAGTTGTTGTAGAGACAGGTGGACGGACAGACGTTTTGCCGCCATTCAATTTTTCGGTATCAAGGACCCCCAAAACGGATTCTGGCTATATCATGTATTAGAGGATTTCCCCCTAGATTTAGGAACTGGATTTATCCACTTTTTCGTTTCCAGGGCCCTGTAATAAGATTTTTTCTGCTGAAATTTCGCCTTTTTTCGCGCAGTATTACATAACTCTCTTTACATCGTAACTAGAAAGTAAAAAGACGAAACCAAATTAGTTTTAAATCTATCTATTTAATCGGTAGCAAAAATCCCTCCCTCCCTGAGAACATCTCGTACCCCACGGTGCCTGAGGATTTCCTCACAATCTGAAACAAATGTTATATGTGCGACTTTACTACATCGTCTTTGAAGGGACAATACTGCAAAACTGACATCCCTGACACCCCTGATATCTTGGCATTTGTGGCATACCTGACATTACGGGAACCATTTAATAGCATGGTAAATGTAATTTAACACTTGTAATGAGTTTTAATATATTTATGACACTATCAAATGTAAAGAACTATGGCCTTTTTCTTCAAGGATCTAAACAGAAATAAACTGTCAGAACGTCAGTTAAGTGGTATAATTTCTTTAACTACGATTTGAAATTTATCACCTAAATACGTTCATTGTCAAAATGCTCCATGAACATGCCCAATACGTTTGCAATATTAATCCTGACTCGTTACAGTTCTTTCCATTCCATAATATCTCAAATTTCGTAAAGATTAAAGAATACATTTTAGACAGAAGTTCCACACGCTCTATTAACATACCCTGTGCGAGTTCTGAAATTCTCGCCGCTGCATAGGTATGATGACGCCGTCGCTGCCGCACGACCCTTGGCGCTCCTGGCGTCGCAGGTGAGGGATTCGCGACTCATTTACAATCCAATTTAAGTTTCCACAATCAAATTTGAGTGCAGCACTGTCCTGCGCGGAAATTGCATTTCCGACGCGAGATAAATCTTGGCTGGGGGGGGGGGCGGCCTCCGCTGCGACGGCTGCCGTCGGGTTCTCCCTGCACTCACTCCGCGCGCATCTCTCCAGGATTATAATAATAATATTTATTTGGCTATAATTGGCTAATTAACTGGTGGTAGCCACAACCCTACAGTTTTACAATATATATACATTTACAATCTAAAAACAATTTACAATACAATCCTTTGGAGCATATACACCCATTATATAATTATACACAGACCTGTATACATCTATAGCACATGTAGTACACACGTATTAACACACACACACACACGTGTGTGTGTGTGTGTGTGTGTACATACCTACTCATACATACACATTCTTATACATGAATGCTCACTCTCACGTTCACACATAACACGAAAACACACTTGCCCTACATAGTATACATGACCACATTTATACGAAGAACATATATTTAGTTACACCTAGTAATACACTTAGTTACACCTAGTCGTTGCGGGAAGACTTTTTTATTGTCTAAAACGGTAAGTGAAAACATACTTATATATACTTGAAAAGCACAAAAATTGCAGAATATTTTGTTTATAAAGATAATATTTTTTGGTCAATTGGTTTTGTCAGCTTATTATTAAGCCAGCAAAGACACACATTTTTGGAACAACCGTTTGAGCAAAAAAAACACATTTTGGATATTTGGAAAGCACAAAAATAGTACAAAATTCTGGGTAAAGAGAAGATGTGGTTTTTGATAATGGCTTTGCCAGCTTAACGGACGTTTCACACGCTGCTGCAGAATTCAGCAACGGGGATTTCTTGATCGTCAGTGCAAATGACAGCAATCTCCAACAGTAATTTGTTTATATTAGAGTTGGAATAGGTAGTGTTCTTCTGTAATTAAAGATACTCACTTATTAATACTTTTCCTTGGAAACTCTTAATTAGTAGAAATTGTAATCTCTTAATTTGCCAGAAGAATTATTCAAAACTACGTTTCGTAACCACGTTGGTTACATCTTCAGATACTGACTTAATTAATGTAATGAAGTTTACTAAGAAATAATAATGAAAATATTATTAAATTATTATTAAATTAAAATTATAATCACCATTTTGAGCTTGACATCAAGTTGTCTACATCTTTCTAAATTATTTATTCTCAATATTCTGTTTTGTTTAATACGTTACCATTACTTCAAGTGTGCGATATGTTATCTTTGTGATTAAAATGTTTTAAACGAGGATGTGATTCGGGTAGGTGAGTGGAAAGTAGGATAAAAAGTAGGATAAATTTCAAAGAAATGAATTAAGATCTTTTGCGTTGGACATTTTAAACATTTGACCAAATTCGGCTAATTAAAACTCAACCGAAGAACCTTTACATCCCCCGCTCCCTCGAAACCCTTCTTTGAAACGCTCTTGTTTAATTTCATGTTATACCAAATTAATTTTCCATGTATTCTAAAAACGAATTAATAATTCACGTGCATTCTAAAAATGATTTAATAATTGCTCATTTGCAATTAAATTTAGATATTTTATTTTGCCTGCATTATGTCAAAAACTATCAAACAATTCCACAACACTGTCGCTCTTTCGTTTATTTTTGTCCACTAAAATGCAATGTATCTTTTCAACATGCGAAACGCGGTATTTCGTGCTGGTTTTCTGTGTGCAAAACACCTAATTCCTTTACTTTTCCGAATACGTAAATATATACGGGGTAATGTACGTAGTATAGGAAAAGTAATGGTTTCAACGGAAATGCACGGTTTGGGGTTCCCCGATACTGAAAAGGAAGGCGCTTAATAGAAGCTCAGGACTCATTTTCGTTGCAATCCTTCATGTTTTGAAAAGTGCAAAAGTTCAAAATTTTTACAAAGGCCGATTTTGAAATAAAATCATGTAATTTTTTCCAAAATATGAGTAGTTTTGGCGTTATTTTGCATAATTTTGCGAGAATTATAGGAGGCATTTTCATTTTTTACAGTTATTTTGTCAAAAACGGTTCCAATTGTTAAAAAATGTTTCCTTGTATGTATCAATTTCGGGATACCCCGAAAGAATGACGTTTGAGAAGAGTGGACACAGTCAAGTAATGTGATCTGTCGCTTCCTCTTTAAGACATGGGGGGGGGGGGGTATTCAGTCATGAGAGCGCGCGGGAGGAGGGTAGCTTTTGAGTCAAGGATTAATCATCTTTACCTGAAACTCTTTGCTAAGGAACATTCTGACAGGAAAACAAAAGGCTGGGATGACTGTTGGTGTGATGCAACCAGTTGCCTTAATAGACCAATAACACAATGTAACAATGTAGTGTGAACGCGTTGCTCGCGATTCGCCCAGCGCCGAACATTCGGCTCTACCCACCGCGTGGCGGTCTTTAGGACACATCAAAGGGAGCGAACATTCGCCGAACACATCAGCTGTTGGGGATTGGGCGGGCGGTAGCTCGCTGCTCGGCGAATGCCGAATGTGTGGAGCCGCCTTAAAAAGCGAGCCCTCATTAACTTGCCGCGCCATACAGAGTGCCAGAGGCCAGATGGGGGCGGAGAAATCAGGCGCTGTTATAACGTAGTTAACCGGCCTCGGAGATCCTGTGTACTGTCGGCGATCTCCCGAGGAATAACAAACGCCGGCGCCCGCCCGACGAACGCCGTATTTCTGTGCTGTCAGCCCCACGTGCGCCCCGCGCCACGGCGCATGCGCACGCCACTTACAGCCC
>BOPP01000094.1:4191708-4255452 GCA_017312745.1 Gryllus bimaculatus
CGCCAGAAACACCGTTCATCAACCAGCGGACGGAGCGCCGTGCGGCCGAACGTTACCAGCACCTAGGGCTACGAACGGGCCGGGGTACGAAGGTGCTTCTCCTCATAGTTACTGAATACTTGTTCGGCCTTGGAGACCTTTCAAGGTTTTGACCAATTACAAGATTACCTTACAAATTGTAAGATAAGAAATTTGTTGCTGTTTTCCACGAAATGATAACAACTTCGTGACAAATCACACTGCACGAGAACTTAGCTCGAAATTTGAACTGTCTGAACCAAAGAGGAGAGATACAACTAAAGTGTGCATGAGCCCACTGGGCAGGCTTCTACAAGCAGTGGTCAGAAGTCGTGTGACAGATACCGGCAGCTCGTATTGTGTCTACCTTTGCGTGCTGTTTGTTATTTCTGGTGCTACAGCGCAATTATTTTGGGGCTTTGTGGATATTTGCTTGGTGCTAACGATTCTCACGTGTTTGAGGTTTGTTAAGAGGCGCGTTATGAAGAACCATGTTTCTGTATTACTGTTGTCATGACTGCAACGACAAAGGAAGAGGAATGACCTTTCTTAGGTGGATTATTATGTATTTACATTTTCTGATACCTTTTTAGTTGTGATACATTATAAAGATTTGGATGCTGATTCATACATTTTCGGAATATCATGGATGACTGTTTTGCACATTTGTCGTTTTCCTAAGGATGAAGTAAGAAAGAACGTGTGAGTGCAAAATTTAGGAGAAATAATTTTACTCCTACAAAATTTTCAAAAGTTTGTTCAAGTTTGATAGAGAAACGTTTGGAGATGTTTGGCCTAAAGGTGATACAGAACCTAAAATATTCGATCTTAAACCTCTATGGTCTGAACACGTATCACTTCCAACGACTCACCTCTTAGTTTGCATGTAATACAGTTTTGCCTGCCGGGGTACTTGAGCATGTAAATGTGAACCGATGTAATATGTTTCCATGTGGGGTAATTTCAGTTCTCGTGCGTGCCTGCAGTGCTACTAGCGGCGCACGACAGAACCACGCAGAGACATCCTTCTACAAGTTCACACGACCACCGCTCACGACGCCACCTGCTCGGCATAGCACTTGTAAACACGCCGATGATACACTAATTAAAATACGTCGTTCATGTTTGAAGGGGGCGGGTTTTAATAATTAATAAACTGTCTTTTTTTTTCTTTTCACTTTAGAACAATACCCTTCAGTATATAAATTCATTTTATATTATAACAAAACATTTTACATATATTTATCATTCTTTTTTTTTTTGCATTTTTTGACGATTTTGAACAATAAGTTATTTTTTACCCTTTTCCGGCATTTTAATGCGTTTTTTGCTGATTTCATCGATTTTAATATAATTTTAATGGCACTTGCGTCAAGTAATATTAACGAGATGAAACAAATGTTCTCCAAAGAATTTCTGACAATGAGACTTGGTAGCCTATTCGATTTTTCCTCTCAGAAGTTGTAATGTTGGCCATTGTGATTATTAATCCAGGGTTTCTGTCAGCGCCATTGTTGGTTCAGCCGATTTCGGGATAACGAAAGATTTTCTGGTAAAGAACCGTGCAAATAAAAGTTTACAGGCTGAGTTCACTTGAACGAATAGAAGAAGCCTCGATTACATCAGTAACGTATCCAACAGCCAGTTCAACCGGGCTGGTTTTGATCATGTTTTTTACGCTATTTTTCTTTGTTTTTAGGGCATTTTAAAAACATTTTAAGAGCATTTTATTGATCATTTTTGGAGAAGTTTTATATCATCAGAATTCGCCCCCTAATGATTAACACTCAGATGATATTTACTTTTAAGAGTGAAAACATGAATATGCCATCTACAGTACTAACAATGCACGCTTGGTAGTATTCTAGAGGAAATAATTGAATGTCAAAGGAACATGAAATAAAAGTACCCATTAAATGTTACTTTGTTTCTAACTCCAAAAGAATTCTGAGTTACATCATCGAAATAATACTGTAGATAACCCAGACATGATTTTACTTCAGTGATTGTCATGGAAACACCAATGAATCCACGCGTCAGTATCAGAAAAGGTGTTTATTCCGCCTTGTTCCTACAGCACTGTCAAGGAAGCTGAACGTTGGTGTTTCGAACGTCACCCAGTGGGGTCAGAGGAGGGGAAGTGGCAAAATGTCCAAAATCAGAATATTCACCAGAAGCTCCATTTCATATGAAATGGGTAGCAAAACATTTCCTCATCGTTCCCCAATTAGGATAGGAGGAGAAAATCCCGCCACTCCTCGCAGTGCAAGTTTTAATTAACACACGCATTGCGCGGCGCACTTCTTCGCTCGAAGAGAGGAGTCTTTTACGATGTAAATAGTTTTGGTCTCTAGAGTAGCAGAATCGCACGTGCTGTGCACAAGATACTTCGAGGTGTGTACTTGAAATCTGTATTACTAAAAAACATATTTCTCAAAGAATAATTTGGAAATTTTAAGTAGAAACTTCACGTGTCACAACGGGGAAAACTGTAAATCATATATTTCATATTGTCTTTTAGTTACATTGCGGACATTTTCGGGTGATGATATTAACTGAATCTGATTCTGGAAGTCGCCTCCTTTTCAAACCATTAATCAAAGATAGCCCATGTTTGTCCCTTTTTGTGTTAAGGTACTTTGTTTATTATGTTGCACACCTGGTTTTGATAGCCTTTCTATCTACAATACTCTTTTTTTTTATTCTTCCTTCATTTACTGGTAGTGAGAGCTCTTTATTAACAAAGAGGACTCTGTGTGTGGGTTATTAAACGCAATAAGAAGAAAAAACAAGAGAAAGTGCAACCTGGAAGAAAAATTCCCGCAAAACGAAGCAATTATTGTTGCTGATACAGTTTCTGCAGTAAAATTACTACTACTTTTAGACCACACTGGTACAATGTAGTAAGTTAAGTAGAAAAGTCTTATGTACTGATCCAAACCAGAAATCTAGTGCAATTGCATATTTGTGGACTGACGTCCAAAGACTAATGATATTGAGAAAGCTTTAAGGACTCCAGTCAAAGACAGAATATGGAGTTTGGACTTTCAGTACTCCATACTTGGATTAGATTCTTGAAATGTATTTTATGTGTATATATGTTTCTTATGAGCATCATCTCTAACAATTGCTTCTAAGGGGAGAGAAAAAAAAATGAAGTTCCGAAAAAACATGTGCGGATGAAATTGAAAACGCAAATTGGATTATTTATTCACAAACCTAAGCAAGGGTAAGGGAGAACTAATGATAGTAACACAGCCAGATGTTCTTTTCTTTCAATCCGAAAAAAAATTAGCAGAAATAACAGGAGTTCACACTTATCACACAACACAAGTATACACATTTCATTAACGTCATGTACATTTTTTGAAAAAAAATAGTAGTTTTCGTGCAATATTGAGTGCAACCTATGCCATTTTTAAAAAAATTATAAAAACTATATTTTTTTCAAAACTGACTTCAAATGTTTTCTTTAAACTTTGTGGGTAGATGTACTCTGACATAAACGCCCTATTGCTTTTTCTTTGTTGTTGCTTTTTTTCAAAAATTACAAACATGTAATCTCACTAGGTTAATATTTACATTAGCGTCGATTTGTTCACATTATTGCATTTATGAGTACATGTGCTTAAAATGGTGTGTTGTAAAGTTTGTCGAAAGATGAACATTTTCCTACGAAAATAAACTTAAAAATCCGCGATTTTTCAAAAATTACTGAAATGTAATTTTTTAAACATCTCTCTCTCCTTTAATATTCACATTGCCAGCTATTTGTAAACACTACTGTATTCGTTAATTAATATGCTTCAAATGACGTCTAGTGAAGTTTTCCGAAAATTCAAAAAAATTCTGTGAAAAAGTGATCCAAATTTTGTATTTACAGTACCTTCATCCCTGCTCCGCTACGCGCCGCCCTGATTTTTAACTTTTGGTCTCTACAATAACAACACACACAACACTACTAGGTGTGTCAATAGCTATAATTTACTGCAGTTGAATATTTTATTTGTTGTTCGTCAGCACAATGTTTGCTACTTTTGAGACTACAATTATTTTTGTGGTTTTGTGCATGAGCATTTTTGCTGCAGGCCACTATGAAATTTTTTGTGGCTATCAATAAAGGCACTTTCTTTGATGTCCCCCAACATTCACATGACAGACTCCCATGACTGTACCCCTCATAAAAGAGACAAAATAAAAGTTATTTGTGGAGACTTTGCTTAAGAAGTCTCTGGATCCGAAAATAGATTTCTGCATTGAACTAGTCACTTATGATCACGTACTTTCATTTTTCTCTTGCCTTTATTTTCCCGTCTACAAATGATTTACCAAAGAGATAAACGTAATAGTTTTCATATTATTTGGTTACGTACATGTGCACAAACGTTGACATTTACAACCAAATAAAATGGCATATTCAAGGTCTAAAGCATATCCACCTAAATATAGTACATTTCACTTCCTCTGCTCCGTCAGAATGTTTACTTAAAAGCCACGAGATGTCTTTATTTCCGAAACGGCGAACGGAGTCTGGCGCCAGATCTGGCGATGCAGAATCAGTTTTACAGCTGCTCCGCAATCAATGAATGGAGTTGTAAAGTTGGTCCTCCGCACTATCCATTCTTTTATGAGCACAAATCATCGCGAAGTCGCGCAGACTCCATAAAGAAACATCGACAGCCATCGCGGGTGCCATAAATAAGAAGAGAAGAGGTCGCCGCTGCCGCCCCGACGAAGGCGCCGGCCCCTCGCCGCCGTATTTCCTGCTCGTCATATTTGTTACCGAACAACTCAACTTAGGCCGGCACGGGAGTCGATACGACTTGTGGAAAATACGCGTTTGTGTTGGACAAAAAGGCAGGAAGAGAAAGGGAGAAAGGAAGAGAGAAGAAGAGCGAAATAAGAAGGGAGAGCGCGAGAATAGGTATTAGAGAAGAAGAAAGTGATGTAAAGAGAAAGGGAAATAAGAAGGGAGAGATAAGAGAAGAGAGGTAAGAAATATTTCTTGTTGTTTTTTAATTTCTTTATTCTAAGATCAGCACTGAAGTGCTTTACAAGTTACACTGCATAAGATTTCCTGGAAAGAAATCCCAAAAGTGACATCCGAAGAGCAGAGGCCGCTATCCTCAACCTCATTGTGCGTTTCAACAAGGAAGTAGTTCAACGATTCTTTCGTAACCTGGAAAATGTCATGGCACCATACAAATTTATTGCATCTGCAAAGTTTGACTTTGACAAAACTTGTGTGACCACTGTGCATCAACCTGAAAAAGCTCTTGCTGTCGAGGGACAAAAAGAATACGAGCTTTGATAAGTGCAAAAAAATGGAAAAACAACAGTGGTGTTATGCGCGGTGAGTGGGGCAGGCACTTTTACACCATAACTTTCTGAATTCGCGAAAAAGCTTAATTCAAAATTGCTGAAAAAATGAACCCCAAGGAAGTGTATACGTATGCACTTCGAATGGATGGAGCAACGAAATGGTTTACGTTCAATAGCTAGATCATTTTGCTGGAAAGAAAAGTCAGTTTTGTCGGTATTATATTATCTTACTAGCCACATCATCCCAGAATCGTATGAGTCTAGCAAGAGAAACTGCGACCAGGTTGGCTTTACCCCCTTATACGTCGCAGCGTGCACTGTACCTTGATCTGTTTACAGAACTTTAAAATGGGCCTCCAACAAAGAAAGAAATCTCTTTGTCAAAACTGCTGGTCCTCTGAAAAGAAGGACTCCGTACGAGGAGGTTGAGATTTTTAATAATGGCTTTTCTAAGATCGCTTCCGTGGAGAACAGAAAAGGAGGATTCAAATCAAGTGGAATCTGACCTTTAAAGGCTGACATCTTTAAACAGGTTGACTTTACAGTTAAAACTTCGAGTGACCCAGAGTGAAACTACAGTTGAGACTCCAGCCAGTTCATCCCAGACTATGTTCCCGGAGGCTATGATCTCAAAGAGAGGGACAGGGACGAAAACTATCGTCTGTTCTGAAAGATGAACCATTTGAGCCATCGTTACCTGAAGCTCAAGGACGTAGGGGTCCTCTGCCGTCAAGACGAAGGTGAAGATCCCATTATCCCGATATTTTCTTCTTCATACGTGACGTACAGTTTCTACCGTATTATGACTAAATAAATAAAATTAATTTCTGTTCGATCCAAAGATAATACTTTTTTATGAACTGAATTTCCGTTCGATCCAAAGATAATTATATTTTTTCGATAATATTTTTATCGAATTTTCCATTTCACCTAGTATTTTATCAACGGGAGAATCTAACTCTACCTCTTGAATCTGCGGCTTATGTCCTCCAGCAGTGATATCTAGTTTCCTCAATAGTGACTGTACTGGATAATCTCTCCATTAGTTCTGTTTCGAGCATACGTCGCTGCTTTTGAGAAACTACCCACACATTTTTGTACCCGTTCTTGTCCATGAACTATTCTTGTCCTGGCCAAAGAGCCTGCAAGAACAACAAAAACAATGAGTTACATCTTTCATTGCCACTGAATTTTCGTAGTCTGATCGAATAAAACACCTAGACGATTTCGCTTATTATTGAACTAAGAAAGATTGTTTTTCTTAATTTTTATATTTTCTAATAAAGCAAGGTAATGTCTTACAAAGTTGATAGAGAATTTGTAACCTATTTTTGAATGAAAAAATAGAATACTGCATACCTACATGTGATTAAACGGAATTTTATCTTCGTGAAATTTCGTCGCCCACGTAATCTCCCTAATTTAATCCCTGATTTTATAAATAACCATCGTAGTTTTTGCAGTATTCAGAACAGTCCCTACCAATTATAAGGCCCTTTCGACAATCGGCTTGTTCTTTTGAGGCACACTGTACAGCTAGGATAGCAGCTCAGCGTGAGACAAGGACGGCGCTGTTTTGGCAGAAGATGCCTTCCGGCTTCACACAAAGAAGCAGGGAGGGTGGGGGTTACTTTATCTGACAGGCGTAAACCGCGATGTTAAGATTTTAATTTTCTGTCGCATTGGCATTTCACAAAAGCCCGTCGCGGTAGTCGCTTTGCGCCTTTTTTGCGGTGTAGCTCCAAGGAATCCTGCTCCAGATTCGCACAAAAGTGAGATAATCTATGGAGTTGTCTTGCGGTATTTAACAACGGGATAAAATTACTTCTTGAGAATGCACTTCCGAGTACAAAGAAATTACTCTAATCAAAATAAAATACTGTGTTTTCTAGTCTATTTCTCTTCTGAGTTGGCGATTTTTAATACGGTTGGTTAGTTCGCTTTGACTGCGAATCATTATGTTCAAGATTTCAAAAGTTCTTAAATATTTCAGTCATTAGAAACCTCATTACTTCTCAGTTTACTTAACACAAAAGATCTTCAGTTGTTCGAGTACTTTAAATTTCCTATACTTTATTAGCATTTAATTCGTTTTGCTCTAGGCATTTCCCCAGACTATCACCTCATCAATTGTATCTTCATGGTGATGTTTTGAAGTAACTAAACTGCTAATTAAGAAACGCTTGAGCTTGTAAAAATTTAAACGTTGTTTCGTGTATTCAGAAAGACTCCCTCCGTCGTAACTCCGCACATATCCAGTAAATGGTATGTTATTAGTAGAAGATACGAACAATCGCAAGTCATTGATATGCCCAGCACACAATGCTTTAGGGATCTCGGCTGTTTCCTTCACAATTTTTGCCGGTTAAGGGTATGAAATTTGTTAAAAAAACAATTTGAGTCGTGCATCATAACGTTAGTTCTCTGATGAGGACAATGGAAGTTAATAGGTTAAGATCTTCAAAATGCCAGTAGTCAAAATGTCAAAAGTTTTGGAACATTTGAAACGAAAGTTGTTATTGAAAATACGTCGCTCGCAATAATATTTTCAAAGTAATAACATCTAAGGAGTATCGCACGTTTTGCAAAGTATGGAGTTGACGCTTTAAAATATTGAAAGATTGTACTCGTATTTTACAGCAATTGTGTGTCAGTATTCAATAAACAAGCAATATTATATATTTATTTATATATATATAATATATTAATATTTATATGTAGGCGAGAGAGAGGCAGAGAGAGATTATTTAATTAATTTAAAAAATTAGTATACTAGAAAAAAATGTGTCTTACCAACTACTAGAAAAAACACAAGATTAATACATATTGTAACAGAGGGCTGCTTTTGATGAAGTTGAGTAGCCAGAAATGTCAATGTCACTAATGTCACTAAGACTTAGTACAATGTCACTAAGTCTAAGAATTCTGAAGAACAACCAACAACTGTCTTGAAAGAGTATTATTCCTCTTCAAATCGATAATAATTTCAATTTTTTATATGTGATTCTGTAATGTAATCAGCCGATCATCAAACAGAGCTCTCCTTAAAACATTTTTCCATGATTACATGATGTTATCAATCTATAATTGTAAAAAATATGTTTCATAAAGCGATCATTTAAAAAAAGAGAAAAAAAAAGTCATGCCTCAGTTATACCATAATAGAGTTTATCGTTATGGAATATTGAACATTTATCAATATGAATACCTTTAACATACGAATACCCACACGGAAGATGTTACTTAGATATTTTTGAATCCTTTTTTCGAGGTCAGAAAATAGCATATACCTCGTAAACGAATGAACAGTGAATCGTTTCCTTAGCAAACTGCCCATAATGCCGCGGCAATCGCCTCGTGCCAAAAGGCGCAAGAGCAGAGGGGCCGGGGGCGGTGGGGGCCGTTACATTTCGATCAAGCCGCGGCGCGTGTCACGGGGCACGCACACGCGCTCGGCAGCCGCCGCTTCCGCCCCCCGCCCCGCTGGCGGGGCCTAACGAACCGTGCGCCCGCAGTGCTGATTGCTGTGGACGGCGCAATGCGGCGGCCCCCGGACGCCGGCGGGCCGCGCACCCCTGCCCTCTCCTCCACAGCTCCGGCCCACTGCGTTGGGCGCGCGTCGGCGTCGAGTATTGAGTTTGCAGCGCTCGGGTCTTGAACACCGCGTGTCTTGGCGCTTCGTTCTTACCAGAGGCAGTTTCACAGAGAACGCACGAGACGAAAGTCCTCCTCACGTACTGTTTGAGTTGATAGCTATGTCGTTGACCGACTTTTCAGCTAACTGACGTAAACTGATCGTTCAGAAGTGACACTCGCAACGAGCCCTCCTTTCGAGTAGTAATCACTCAATTCTCATAGCACTCCCGAGGCCAGAAGAGAAACACGTTTCTAATGTAACCATAAGGATCGGAAGGAGGCTTTAGTTCCTCCCTGGAACAAATATCTATTGACATTTTTTTCAACTAAATCATCGCGTTACAAGGTGCATAAGGCATTTCACACGCCGGTAAGAAGCAGGCTTGCGCACGGGATTACCATACACCGTGCACTCGGAACTCACAGAAAAAATGGTAAAACCGAAAGTGCTGGGGAAAACCCAGAAGATAAAACCAAATAATGTGTCTTCTATACAAGTGCACACGCATATGCCTTCGCAAATCGATAGGTGTTGTATGCTCGATTTAAAGTAGTTCGCGCAAATTACGTTCTTTCTCCCCTCTTCAGAAACATACTACCGCTATTAATTCGTTCACTTAATTGACACTTTCTAACTATTTACACACTGGGTAGAACACTAGCTTCAAAGACGCCTTGTCTCTCATTGCGAAGAAGAAGCTCTCTTCCTCCTGAGATCTCCGATTGAAGGAAGCTCTCCAAGTGTGGGGGCTCCTTAAGTCCAAGCAAAGGCCAAATGATGTCATGCGATTAATGACCTGTTTCATAGTTATTATTTGTGATATCTAAATGATAATTATTCACCCTTCTCGGTAACATATTTATGAGATAAGTGACATAATATTTATGAGACACCAAAAGTCTACACGTCCATTAACGAGCAGTTTCCAATAATATTCAATATAAATCATAATTGATCTTATTTTTACTCCCTACAAACGTAGTATTTGAAAGAGGATAAAACAGGGAGAGTAATCAAGCCAGAACGTAATGCCCTCGCAGCAATCTAAATCCACGGCTAGCTCTGTACAAAGGATCAAATGATATTTAATTGGCTGTCCGGGTGACGCCGCATCGATGGCAAAGGTACATTACGTCCTGAGGAAAGTCGCAGAATGGCGACCGAAACGTCGGCACCTTTGCCATGGACGCGGCGTCACCCGGACAGCCTATTAAATACTGGCTCCGGCCCCGGAAGCCTACCTTCTCAGGATCAAATGAGTTGTCTCTGTAGACTTCTTGGCAAACTGTACTCTGTGAAACAGAATTCCAACAGAATAAGAGTGTAATCAGGGATCCGGTTTAGGCAACTAAAGATTAAGGCTTATAGTCTACATTTTGTTAACACTAATTGTTTTAACAAACATCTAAATTAAATGGTTTAATGATAAACCTTAGCCATTTAAGAATATATATTGGTCAAGAAGTGTATCTTCCAATATATAAGACAAATGACGAAAAATGTGGAACATTTTGAATGTGGAACAAAAATCTCTTTCACTAGCAAAATACCTCATGGCGGACTAGTAGCAAACAAGTGAAGTGGTTGCCCTCCCTGAATACAGTGACCCAAGCCCTAACTACGAATTACACTCAGCCCGGAGTCCAGGTGAATGCAGAGCTAGGAGACCGGGGACCCGCTTTATTGAAAGCAGTCCAGTTTAGCACACGTTCCTCTATAAATTATCATATCTCCGACGTTTTATTGCAAATTGTTGAGGTTAATTTCGTTTACGATAAATAACGCTGGTGTCAATTTATCACTATAAAAGCTTGAAGGTTATGACACTCTTCCCGAGAGCACAACACGATTCGTAATGAATATATTTCCTTCCATTCAAAGAAGATTTTTAGAATGCTTTTAGACAGACTAATTACAGAACTTGTTTAAGGGGTACAGTATTTTTAAATCTAAATAGTTCCGAATCGTTTTCCAAATATTGATCCTGTATTTTCTTCTTTTTTTTTATAAATTAAGAATACAAATTTGACCGCCTTATCCATGGTCCTTTGCTTACAAGCGAAATTAAAACATAATATATTTTGCGTATTAACGCTCAACGGCTTCACCAAGAACGAGCCAAATAACGCTCGTCTTCTCTGTAAACGTTTGCCCCGCTCTGTTGGCAAACCTGCAAATAACAGCGCCGCGCAGCCGAGTGGAGCAGCGGGAGAGAGCGCCGTTTGGGTGCAGCAATACGCGCAAATCAGGCTGCGTTATCCCCGGTTTAATGAGAAAATCTCCAGGCGCAAAGTGTTTCAAAACTCGCAGATTACCAGACGCCGAGGAAAAGGTGGGGATGTGGGGGGGGGGCAAGGGGAGGAGCCCCACTCGAGAGGGGGTCGGGAGCGATGCTCAGCTGAAGAGGAAGGAGGGGCAGAGGAAAGGGGGAATGGAAACGGCAGAGCGAGCCACGAAGAATCTTTTTGTACCGACGAGGCGAAACGACGAAATGTTCCAACGACATGGAATTTGGGTGATGAAGTCACCGACTGTGGAGGCGACCAGAGGCAGCTTTTAAAGTGGCGTCGCCGGTGAGAGTCACAATGGGCACAACTTGGGTGTTGAAACAGGGAGGTAACAAATGTGTGTAGAGACAGGTGATATTGCCAACGGTGATGCTGGTGATAATGACCACTCATCAGATTTTAGGATAATGCCTTTTTTGTAATCATTATATTTAAAGGCTTTTGGTAGTTGAACACGAATTACAAAAATTGTAAATTTTGAAGAATTTATAAAACCTTATCATTTTGCCTTGTTTCTAAAATGTTTGCATAGAAAGGTTTTTTTTAACCGTTCATTTCAAATGCTTTCTTTCTTGAAATAAGTTAATACTGCTAACCTTGGATGCAAATAAACTTTAAAAGAATTTTAGTTTTCAATCTACTAGATGAAATATATTAGATTCCATTTACTTATGAACACTGAAAATGATAGTGAAAGGGGTCGAGATGATTCTACGAACTAATTGAACTAATTAATAGCTTTACATGAGTAGTTTGATAATGATTAACATAGTTTGCATTGATGCATGACATTTTAAATAGGATTTATTAGATGAAGTGCCTTTTCTTTTGCTTAGATTTATATTGATATTAAAATTGTTCATTACATTATTTTAATTAACGAAACGAGTGTATAAAGAGGGGGATAATTGCATGAGATGTATGTTCTAGAACACGAGCAACGATAGGAGCGAGTTTTCTTACATCCCATAAGTTAGCAGGAACCTTTTAGCAGAAACTAAAATCACTACATGCAAAATTAAAGGCTAGTTATATGCTAATTAAGTGCCTTACTCGAGAATTTAAGGCTTTTCATTTTTTTAAAGAATGGTCCTGCTAATTATATACAAAAGATAGCAGGGCTCATTTTCAAAACACTAAAAAACTAATCAGAATTATAAAACAATCATCAGGGAATTGAAAGCTAATAAACGCTCTTAAATTAGATCATTTAATCATAAAAAGTCAAAAGGGCACTAACGTAGCCTATAACTAGCCTTTAATATATAGTGTGTGCTTATAGTGAATATTGTTTCTGCTAAAACAGTCCTGCTAACTTAAGGAAGGTAGTTGTCTTATATACCACGAGTGCAATTACATCCCTTTATATTCATGTTAGGTTCAATATTTTTTCGTTTGTATTTAAAAATAATTTACATTTTGGAAAAACTCAAGCACATCTTTACCTTTCGATGTATATTTTGATGACGTATTGCTTCTGAAAAGATATATTTCACTTGAATTCTTATTTTTAACTCAAGTGTGGGCCTTCCGTTAAAAATTATTTGTTTCTTCGCTGCAAAACTACAAGAAATTACGTTAAATAAATAAAGTATATAAAAATCTCTCCACAATAGAGTCACATGTATTACTGTATTGAGTATCTCTTGCATTTGCAAGTCGTAGATCCATTTTGTTCACTTACGCAACACCGAGAATTGCTTACCTTTGTAAGTACGGACTTTAATGTTAGCAACAGTCATGCAAATTGCCAATAATTGATTTAAAAATGCAGACACTAAACACATAAGTCGTTAACACGTATTCAATTTACTATAAATGTTTCAAAATCACAGCGTTTGTACTGAACACACCACACCTCGAAGAATTAAACAACTAAGAAAAAAAAAGAAAGAAATACGGGAAGAATTTTACACAACGGAAGCAATGACCACAAGGGAATGGATGGGACCTAAGATATTCGGTGGCAAGGTTGCGGTGCACGGATTTCACCATAAAACACGTAAAACGAAAAGTGTTCATGATCCAAACAACCAGTATGTGTATGTGTTTGTGTGTGTGTGTGTGTGTGTGTGTGTGTGTGTGTGAGAGAGAGAGAGAGAGAGAGAGAGAGAGAGAGAGAGAAAGAGAGAGAGAGAAAGAGTGTGTGAATGGTGTGAGGTATCATGCCTTACAATGCAGAAAAAAGGAACACATCCATCTCCACGATCAGCACGGAATAAGAAAAGCAAATGGAACTGGTGAAACTCGCGGTGCAGTAGTGAACGCGATAAGGAGACATCCAGAAAGTGGTTGCACAGTGAAAGTGTAACATTTTGACTTCCTCAACATTCTCTATATCAAACAGTAAAAAGAATAAACTATGCACATTGTGCGCTTTCCCGTATTATTATTATTAAAATCACGGCATTATAAGGAGCCGCTGTTAAACGAACGCACACGAACTGAACGAAAGGGGTCTGCAGTCCCTATGATTTCGGACCCTTGCCAAAGAACATCAGACCTTGAGACAGGACACCCATTCCTCAAGGTCAAACGAGATACAGAGAACGGAGCAAAATGCGGAGTGATGGTGGGGGATGGGATAGAAAGAGTGACAGAAAGAGAAAATACTATTTCCCTTAGCGTAGAAGCTACAATGGAAATACGTCTAACATTCCTTTTGTTCTTTATAGTTGTAAAATACTGTTGTAAATACCGTAGAACGTTTCTTCCAATTATTTGGGTAAGCAGTGCTTAGCCTGCGTCTATGGAATACACGCCCCTGGTAGATGCCTAATCTGTAATGAACATTTTTGTTCATGTTTTATTGCCGACTATAAATATCTTTGTCAAGTATGCATTATAGTGCCCTTTTACACCCTTTCTGAATTCTCATTGGTGGACGTGTAGTTTTATTTTGACGCATACTTTTAACATTCAAAAAAATCAACGATTTTTCTCTGAATTAATGAGCATATTGAGTTAACTACACGAAAAATGTTTTCATGTTCATTTTGCACTAGTAGACACAATGAAGTTTACGCAAACTGTTAATATGGATGCAACTTTAGATTTAACATTTAATGATAAAATGTTGAGAACTGGCTAGATATATTGGAAACGTAGTGGAATCCGTAGTTTGGGTAGATTTGATGTGGCAATTGCTTACTTATCTCTGGAGGTGAGCGTTGAAGGCCGGCCCGCAGCTGCGTGAAGAAGGGCGATGTAACGGGCGACCCAGTCTGCCATCGGCTGCTGGTTCGGCGCGAGGTGGCAAGAAGGCGCTTCGAAATAGTACACGATGATTTTTCAAGATTCCAATTGCACTTTCTTGATTAGCAGACCATCTTGTTTGCATTAGTATAGTTTCAATTGGTTGCGAGTCCCGAGAATGCTACCATTCATTGGTACCATGCACTGGCTGGCAAAGATTTTGATCTACCGCGTGTTCACAAGCAAACGTTCAATGCACAAACCGTAACTGCCGCGTGTTGCAAGCAACATGATAACACTCACTTGCGAATACACTAATTAGTTATAGTTCGGAGATGCAGCTTGTTGCGGGCAGCGAGATTTTAATGAAGATTTTGTCACGAACACGGCCGCGTGAGCTCGCCTTGCTCCGCTGTCGACCGTTGCGGGTAGTAAACCGTAGCAAACTGATAGCAAACTGACTTCGAGCAGGGTCGCACCTTCTGTCCTGAGGGGTGAGGTGGAAGGGTTGGAAAGAGTGTTGCCAATTTGATAGCGTTAAACGGCGGGCGATTTTTAAGATTTTTCAGTGTTTCGGTGTTAATATACGGAAAGGTGAAAGTTGGTTGAAGGCTGTCATTCGAATCTTAAAAGAAATATTACATTTAATATTATTTAATCATTAAATACATCATTTTAATGTGATTTTTGTTTTCTCAATTACAAATATTAGTCATCTCATTATTAGCCATTTGCTGACGTGGATACAAGATATGCAAGTCAGTGATTTGCTGATAATGATTTAATTGTCTCTGGAGAAAGCAATAAATAATCATATTATTTTAAAAACCGTAGAGTAGAGTTACAATGACAGATGTTCATGTCTATCATGCACAGATGTACATGTCTAACGTTGCAATAGAAAACGACACCTGGTGCGAGCGAGAATAATATTTACTGAGACGCGATACCTCCGATTTGTACCCCAATTTGTACTCCGATTTGTAGGTTTTTTTAAACCTACTCTCTCTTTTCCTGCTGCCTCATCTACTCTAGCTGTAATTCTAAAGATAGATTTTTTAACACCACATTATGCAATCCAGACCAACTTATACTACTGCAGCAAATGTCCGATAGGAATATACTATATAATTCCCAAGAAAGGATAGCGATAGAGTAAATTCCGATTCTCGCGCGTGATATGCAGAACCTCATAGAAAATGTTGGAAAGATATAACTAGTATACGAGTATTATTCCACGAAGTATTTCATGCTCGGGGTACCTGAAAAATCACCCATATTACGCACCGGCGTGTGATTAACTCTTCAGCGATAACTCAGTATGCCACCTCACGGACTCATTGTAAAATAATATGAACCTGTGATGTTTGCAGTTTTATTATATGTTCACAATGGCTCGCAGGGACTGAGCTATTTGTGAAAAAACGTTCGAAGATGGAACGCAGAGAACTTTTATGAAATCTTTCATTGAAGCGATTGAGAGACGACAGGGTGTTATTTTTAATTTAAATGTATCTCAGAAATCAAAGCCCACAATAAGTATAGGAGGCAACATGTAAATAAATAATTGATTTCCACTTATGTGAAGAGAGCTCAACAAGAGGCTGAACTGACACAACTGCGTCCATCTCACTTGGTCACTCATACCTCACTTTGTCTTCAAAACTCTTTGTTCTATTTGTGTAATGGAAATACCACGAGACTTTGCGAAGATATAAATCAAAAAGACTCTCTCAAATCCCAATCTAATATTGTACCTTGTGAGGAAATTAGCTGTTAGAGAAACTGGTTTATGACTCGCGAGAAATCGTAATGATGATTTTGGACGTTCTATATTATCTCGCTTGGAGGCAGTAAATGACTTGGTAGCTGTTGATGCAAAGTGTTATTTGATGTGCATGAAATCACTGCACCAGCTCCCATAGAGGACAGGAGCATAAATCATAGACAGTAGAATCAGCGATGCATATTGTTTTTAAATTTCTTGAAAACAGTGACAAGGAATACCAATTTAACATTGACAAATTGATAAATGTGATTAACGGTGATTTTCTTCCACATCCAAATACAGTTAAAGCTCGGAGTGTCAATCGTTTAACAATGTGGATTATTTGTTCACAATAGTTGTTTTCAACTATGATAAAGTGAAACTAGTGCGATGCCGTGAGATAGGATGGCTGGAAAGAGCTCTATTCCCATTTTGGTCAGAGAGCCAAAAAATAGCCGTTTTTCAGAGCGCTCTGGCGTCTAAACGATTTTCAGAAACTTAAAGTTAAAGTACACATGAAATAATTATATGAGTCGTCATTGCCAACAATACTGTTTATTACAATAGCAGCTTTCGATGGCTTATCCATCATCATCAGTTTTCTGGAAGCCACAAAAACGACTACGGCGACTACTGCCAAAACTGATGATGGCTAAGCCATCGAAAGCTGCTATTGTAATAAACAATTGTAATTCATTGTAAATGCCAACAAAAACGTAGCATAATACCAATAGAGTACTCATTTTGGAATAAATTGTATTACTTTAAGTTTGTAAATAACACTCGCAAAAAACGCATACTTTTGAAGATATAAGCGAATAACTAAAAAACAGGGCGAAATTTTTAGGATATCTTTGCCTCTTTCTCTGAGAAGCCAACTTTTTTGAGGTGGCAAATATCAAATTCGAATTAACCACCATTAAAAACATACAACCGTTGAGAAAAGCTTCCGGAGTTTTCTCCTGTATTGGCCTTTTTGACCAATTTGCACCGATTTACTGGACTGTATGACGGGCGATAAAATGAGTGACGGCGTTGACAGATGCGATGGCGGAACTAACAAGGGAATGCCGCGATGTGACATCTCTCATCCTGTCCTAACCCTTCTTTTCATCGGAAGCACATGCCGCATTAATCGCACGATCAAACTTTTGGGTACCTCTACACACTTCAAGTCAATTAAAAAACATCCTGAATTTGTAAATTGACACTATGCTTTCACTGATGTAAAAATGGCCAACCCTGCAAAGTAGGTGTTACCCAGGGCGCTCGCTTGTGATTCAATGCCACTGCTCACCGCAAGCAGCAGACTCCGCGGCAGCTTCCAAGGTCGTTTCCTGCGAGGGGCAGGCGGGGAGGCAGCTGCCCCTCCTAGCAGCTAAAATAATGAAACCAATAACATGAATATTAAGTATACAAAGTCTAAACTACTGATAGAAGATTTTCCGAATTTTAGTTTCATCTGTTGTTCATTTATGTAACAAATACGTTTCGTGGTGATAAACCTTGCCACAATCACTCATCTTCCATCCAATATGAGCTACGTCCCCTGGAACTCTTTCCTCTCAAATTTGAGAGCTCTTGTCTGCGTCTACTGCCAAACAGGTCAGTTGTGTAATCACACGCGAAAGGTCGGTGCGAACTGGTAAAGTAAAAGTAAAGTTGTAAGTCATTCGGAACTTGCAAAGTAGGTGTGCAAAGATGAATAGGCACAAATTAAAGAACGGTAATTTTTGCTAACAGAAAATCAAAATGAGGCCATAACAAAGGAATTTGATTCACAAAACAACTCTTAATTTGCTTCTTTACATAATTTAAATATAAAGTGATATAGTAATTATATGCTATAAGTTTTCAATACTCCATAATTATGCATATTGACGATGTTCATTATGAAAAAAGTAACACACGTTCATTGGTAAGGAAATAAATAAAATCTCAAATAAAATGGACTTTTACAATAAGAAAAGCATTGAGTGTACTAGGAATGGCCTGCTCCCACCGAATGTCATTTGACCTTGAGGAAACAACCCTCTACAAGGCCAACCTCGGCGCCCGCGCGCTCGCCGCACGGCTTGCGAGGTCTGTCCAAGTTCTCTATAGAAACGAAAAATAGTACGAAAATGATGGCAAATTTGAAGATTTTAAAACTAATTGGCAGTATGTATCGGCAGCCAAAATTTACATCGTGGTATCCGAAGGGTATGTAAATTCGATGAATAAAATGTGAGGGCATATTTCGACACGTCACACCGCGGCATTCCCTAGTAAGGGCGATTATACAATGGTGATGGTAGTAAACAGTTGCACTAACGCCTGCCCTGAATGTCCTGTAGCGATAGTTACGGTAACGATAGTAGCGGTAGCGTTAGTAAGGGTAACGATGGTAACAGGCACGAACAAACGCTTACGATTATCACTGTAACGGCTGTAATGGGACAACGGTAACTGAGATGATAGCATCGGGGACAATAGTAAACCTACCTTGCCCTGATTTAGTATTTAACATTTTTAAAAGTCTGCGATTTTACGAACTAATGTTCATATTGATTTTGAAATGAGGTTAGCTTCGTCTGAAGCGTTCTATAGGAGAACACAGATTTTCTTTAAAAAAATTTCCTCAGAAAATTTCTGTCGTTCCAAATTTACAACTAACCAACCGAAAGGTAAGCATTTTTTGCCTTTTTTAATATCCCTTACTTTTTTATCTAGGCCACGTGAACATGTGACGATTTCTGATTATGGTGTTTTTTTCCAAATATGCGGAGATACCTTCTTACAAATCCTGGATTTCAAACACTTCAACGACAATTCAGATAATAACCGATCCCTTCACCGCCCATTAATGGCTATCTAATGGGACTCTCAAACAGGTTTTGCGGTAAAATCTTTAAATCGTTAAACGATTTTGTGTAATGGTTTGCAATGTAGATTGGTACGAACACTAGCTTTTCTGAAACAACAAAACCCCGGCAATTTTATTTTAGCGACTAATTTATGGTAAAGTGTGCGCTATTCAATTTTAAGCTTTTAAGAAATGACTGGGGTACATTCAGGTACGTAGGGCAACCGGCGGTGTTGGCAGTGGTGGCGACACGTAGGTTATTGGCACCGTTGATGGCAAAAATAGTGACGTCATGAACGTATTGGTGACGGCCAGAAGCAGCAGTGATACAGGAAGGCGAAACTTCAGAGAGCCATGGAAGAGCAAGAGACCATTCCCAGCAGAGGTGCAGAGGGTGAGAGGGTGGGGAGTGGCGTGGAAGGGGAAGGGGCGTGGAGGAGCCTCTCGTCGCGTAATGAGCGAAGCGGTCGATTGCTCCCGCCGCTTGGCGCGTTTCATTTTTTTTAAGGAAGACGACTCTCGATGTCCCCATTCATTAGTGCGACCTTAGCGTTCGTTTAACTTGCTCAAGCACACGCAATGGGAAGACAGCGAGTTGCTGTAAATAATGTTCGAAACGAAGGGTTTCGTTTCCGTCTCTCAAGATATTGATAGTCTATTGATAATGTAGTAGAGTGTATTTTTCTTTTCTATTTATATCGGATAGTGGATGTCTTAGTTTTCTTTCTGTGATCAAATAACTTTATATAAGCACTTTCACCTGTGTATTTTTATTATCATAATAATAATAATAATAATTATTATTATTACTATTATTATTACCATTTTTATTATTACTATTATTATTATTACTGCATGTGGTCACTTTACCTCTCTTTAAATTTATTTTTCAAACTTGTCAAGACCAAACCGCATGCAGGTGTCATTGCTAAAATCATTCAAGACATACAGCATTTGGGAGGGAACAAATTTTAGCAAACTCTTTAAGATCGTGTAAAACAAATGTGATACTGGTCTTTCATCACCATGGTGCTTGTAACCAAAGTCAGTGTACGACAACTGTCTACAAAGTGGAATCAAATCAATGCAAAGCAGTAGAGGGGATAGCGAATCAACTTGAAAAATACCCCTGTTAATCTGAGTACTTCTTGTATCTACTGCTTCTGTTCCGCAATATATTAGTAACTTGGTACTTCACGACTTAATACTAGCCTGGCAAAACTCAATAAGTTTAGGATGAAATCGACAGATCTCCAAGATCTTCGAAATCCAGTCGTGTGGTACACACTCTCAAAGGTTTTCTGATATTCACTCCAAATGATGTTGAAATTACTTTTTCGTTTCCATACATTTTTGTTTATGATTATTGATTGATTATTAGGTTGCAAGATTCCTTTACAGCCATGGAAACCTTAAAGGCCCCGTTTCTGTTCAACTGGTAATTAGATGGTTCTTCTCTAGTTGCCTGTACATTTTGTAAGCAATGTCTGCAGTTGTAACTTCGAACAGTACCCAAATCAATTAAACATTAGCCACCCGCCAAAGAGCTCTCCCGCTTTGGGTAGCAGATATGTGATGTCGCATGTGAACCATTCCGGGAGTTCCTTTGGGTTTCCTGAAACAGCCTTTGCTAGATGAGAATGTAATGCTGTTAATTTCTTAATGTAATAATCTGGGTCTTATCATTCGTGGGGAATTTCGAGTTTCCCATTTTCTTAACTGCTTGGAAGAGTTCCTCTTCCCAGAATTCGTCAACAAGTTCCACTGTTCCCACACGTTCATCGGCAACTTTCACTTCGTATTGAAGAAAAAAAACGCCTTTACTGGAGGTTCTACTTTCTCTCCAGATTCCTGCCCAAAATGTTTCGACGTCATCTTTTGCCCTTCTGTTTTTGAGCCAGATTTTTCTGTAATAGAATCGCTCCACGTCAGTTTCAAATACCTACTCTGTGCACTGAAATCATCTCTACGTTTTTAACGTCTAATGGGTTGAGCCAATGCATGGATTTTCTTTTTTAGCTTCTCAGCTACCGTTACGTTTCACGCCAAGGAAGGGCTACCCGTTTCATAATTATTTTCTTCCATGGGGGTTTGGAGCTGATTACTATGTTTTGCTGTCGGTCTTCGGTGTTTTTCACTGGCCTCAGAACTATCTGAGATACCAGAGACACAATTGCACGCAGGAAGAGATTTACTTCAATAATATCTAGTACCTGGGTCTGTACAACCCCATTTAAGACAAAAATTCGCTGTCGCCATCACTCTCTTAGCTTTAGCGTTTACGAATATTTTCCTCAATGGTGCATGAGATTCAAATGGAAGTAGACGTATATCGCCTCGAAAGCGTTTTTGCATCATGCCTAAATAGTGTTATTCATAGCCAGATGAATTTGCACCGCAGACAGAAGTTTCATTCATTGGGTACAGATGAACTTTCAACACGATCATCGATTTCAGGGGTATAAGGTGGTTATAAATGCTCGTCATGTGGGTAGTTCGATCGAAGAGCATATGCCGCCTTTCCCTTAATGTCAATAAGTTTTTCTGCTGTGAATTTTCCATTGTTGAGTATGAATCGTCGTTGTCAACTGGCAAGCTGCTTCGAAAATAGACCAGGTTTCATATCTGGGTTGTTCTGTCTCTCTCTCCCTCTCTCTCTCTCTATCTTTGTGTATATGTATGTATATATATATATATATATATATATATATATATATATATAAGGCAATTATTCATGCAGGATAATAATTAGCTAAAATATGTTTCCCTGTAAACAGAGTGGAGTTTTATTTATTTTTATCAACCATCATTCAATATTATCATCTATTATTCAACTCATCATTATTATACAAAAACTATTAACAACATTTTGCTCTTACCTGTAAACAGAGAAACGTCAATTCAAGTCTACTACCACCGCTTCTCATATTTACTTCAATTACAATACATCCGTCTTATAAATTTTAAATGTGTACTCATGCGTATCTTAATTTCTTCCAACAATCGTACCACACACTCCATCTAGCAGTCCTTCCTTAGTCGAAACACGCGCCAAGGTTGGGAAGCACGGCATGTTCAAATTAAAGAAAATATATTGTGTGTATATATATTATATATATATATATATATTATATATAATATCTCGTATATACTTAAATATACCATATATACATTATACATATATACATATATACATATATACATATATACATATATACATATATACATATATACATATATATACATACATATATATACACAGACACATATCGAACACGTTTATTTCTGTGCTCATATTTTAGTGTAGGGGCGAGAAAACTTGCTTTCTACACTGTAAAGGGTATAATTTCTTATTCATACCATCGTTTTGTACTCCTAGTGTAAGACAAGATGACGAAATTAGAATCTAATTCAACAAATGAATAAAAATCATCTCTGTTTTTTCAAATCTTCAATTTAATATAACTGTTTCTACCTATCAAAAGTTCATGGAGCATACCAACTCGCAAGTGAGTCGTAAAGTCGTGTACGACGTTAAGTACGTGTACGTAAGTCTCCCCAAGAGAGATTTCGTCTCCTTCGTACTTCTCGTCGTGGGTGGCCAGTGGCTCTTCTATATCCCAAACTGCAATTCTAATAAGTGGCGCACTCGAGGGGGGCAAGGGTTCAGGCGTTTTCATCACATCCCCCTCGAAGGTGATGACACATATTCGTAAATAAATTATATTTTTATTAATTATCCATAGTAGCTAAATTCATTGAAGACATCAATTGCACACGTTAAAAGTAACTATAAATCAACAAATAAAAAACACTTTAAATTCAGCGTAAATGAAATATTCTTTACAAATATACAATCCGACTGAATCGTCCGCATCCCACCCCTCTCCATAGAAAAATCCTGGTTGCCCCATTGCGTCTAATCCTCCAGTAGAGACATTGTGAGCGCTTCGATTTCCCCAGACTGAACAGCCGAATCTTAATGATCGGCGTTCAATACGCGGCGCTCCGCAGACCGCGAGCTACCTGTGCAGGGCGCGGGGGTAGGCGCGGGGGCGGCGGGGGCGGCGCGGGGGCGGGGGCGGCGCGACAGTCGCCTGCGCTGCTCCGCTTCGACCGCGCGCACGGCACGTTGCTAGCAACAGTTGCTCCCTCCGATGAGACCTTTAGCGTCTGTTGTTCGGTGACGGACGTTCTGTGTAGTAACTGCCTTCTCTGCATAAGCAGCTCTTCGGTTGGGACGTCACAAACTTGAGAATTCTTACGTGGTTCAGTAACCATAGTTCTGTCTTTATCTCGCAAGCAGCTTCGTACTTGCTGATATATCGATGCATAAGAATGCTCACCATACAAATGACAGTAGGTTATTTTTTGCTTGACAAGCGTATATCGGTTAATATTGCATGTGATGTGTTGTTTTTGTGACTGAATTAAAGAAAACGTGTTTAATGGAACTACATTAAATGAAATCAACAGTTAAAGAAGTCTCATGGTGTTTCACCTCAACTGGTTAGTGCTGCATTCCACAACTTCCGACGAACTCCACCTGCCAAGTCTGTCCTTCTGCTCACGACATCTGAGAAATATGGGTAAATCATTTGAGAAATTCAGTTTTCTTAGTTTTCGCCATGTAATTTTATTCACTGAAGACTTCTCTTACATATCTTTCAGCCTCAAATAGGAATGTTTTGTCGCAGAAGTAGGTAAATATTACTAGCCTCAAATCAGAATTATGTCAGACATCTCTTACCATACAATATGTCAACGCCTGTTCGACATTTCTGTGCCTCTTATGGCTTCAACATTTTCATACCAAGACCAATCTTGTTAATATTTGGATCTGCATTCGTAGATTGCATTTCATTGTTGCTCTTTCATTCTTGCCCATTGCTTATCCAGTAAATTCAAGTACTCAGTACGCTGAGTACAAGTACTCAATTGGCTACTCAGTTCGAATGTCACTTCAAATCCATACTAAATTACATGATCTTATGTACAAATTTTGAAATTTACAACTATATAGTATGAGGTGCTTTTTTAAGAAAATGACAAAAACGACAGACCTATAGAATATGTCAGAGCTATAGGCAGTTCTTTGTTACTATAGGGCCGCGATTGTCTCTTTGTTTCTGTATTGTCAGGAGGTACACCTAAAAGAGTAAATACGATGCTTCAAACTAGTAGACAAACTATAAACATATTTTTCATCATTTATGTATCGGAATAAAAAAAATTAAAAACGGACCATGCTTTCTAACTTCGATGTGATTCCCAAAATAAATTTTCGCATTGACATTTTTAGGACCCTTTTTACTTTCTCGCTTTACTAGATCTAAGTAGTACAGAGAAAGTATTGTAATCGTGTGGCGGAAATTGGCAATTTTTCGACAATATAACTCTTATTGTCGCGCCCTGGTAGACAACAAGTTGTCGTTGTTTATTATAACGAACATTAGATATCCAAACATTGTATCAAAAGTGAATGGTTTTAATTCCACTGTCAGTCGCTCTCAGATTTGTGAACTCAGTTTTATATCTCTTTCAAACTTGCCAGTAAGCTTGAAAGGAATTTCCGACAAACATCTAGACTGACTGAAGTGATATGACAGGATAAATGAGTTAGCTTTAATAATTCATACACATTTCTCGTAAATCGAATGCTACAAGGAAATTAATACAACTTGTACTAGAACTTCTGCGGGCTTAATGAGACACGGTAAATTGGAGAGAATAATGATTATGGTATTAACAATTCTGTTTTGTAGAAATTGTGTGTGTATCATTTTGAAAATGTCGGTGTAAGATAAATTACAGTTCGAATTAATTATTTTGTTTTGAAGGCAATTTCATATTTTTTATGTCTTATAACTTTTTTCCCGAGGTAGAATATCCAGACTTTTTCGGGGATTATTTATCACTGATTTTTCAATAATGTATCTCTATGCTATTGTTATAACGAAAAATTATGTTGAACTACACTATGAATGGAAGGAAAATAAATACCGAAAAAATAAATAAGTCAGCGAATTTATAACAATAAATGTACCTTTCAAGGAAAGAAAAGTGTGTACTAAAGAGATATGTAAATAACAAATAAGCGATCAAGGTCTTTATTATTTACAAAACAAAATTGAAAATTCCGAACAATTTTATTTTAATGTTTTATTCTTCTTATAAAGTAGAATTGCTTGAATATTTCAATTATTACTTCCTTGTATACGCAGTAAATTGGAATTAATACTTTTTTATTGTGTTAGTCAAGGAAAAATCTTCGAAATAGAGTCACGATGGAACGAAACTTTTATGACACACCCAGCGCCGCTCAAAGAAAACAAGAGGCTGGAGCTGCTATGCTAACTATATGCACGCGGGCTGCTTGTTTCAAACAATATTTCCACCCCCTACGTAAACAGAATTTATTTCTCCATGCAACAGGAATAACTTAAAATAACGTTTAATAAATTTGAACTAGAATTAAATATTTTTAATTTATTTTAATTGAAAAAAAATTCGGGGCCCCCAATAAGTCGGGGTCTGAGCAGGCTGCCTCCCTTTCACTTCTGGGCGCTCCTATCCGAGCTCCCTCCTACGTTTCTATTTAATGGACCTACTCCCTTCAGAATTAGTCCAATGACTTCCGTCACGCGTACGAATACCCTCCCGGCCTAGTGTACGCTCGCCACAGGCCGTTGCCAAGGCGACCACGTGGCCACGCCCAACCAGCTGACACGTCGGTCGACCTTCCTGCCCGTCTTGCGATCTGCAATCGATGTCCGTTCTTACACAGAAGGAACCGAAGAGCGAGAGTTTGGTCCAGAATCTGTTTGAAGTATGATTGTATTCTGCGTTATCCAGCGCACTGATCAGCGGACAAGGGATGCGGTTGAGGTTGCAGTTGAATACAAGTGATCAGGCACAAAATATATTTTGAAAGTCAAATTGAATTGCTTATTTTGGTTAATGGCCTGTAATGCTCGAGCTTCTATCATTGCGAACTGGGTATCGAAACCCTGTTATTCAATGTGAGGTACATGCGAAAAACGAGATTGCGTCACATTTCCTCTTGTTAATAATAATAATAATTATTATTATTATTATGTCGGCGCGTGGCGCAGACGGTTGTGGCAGCTGTCGTCTGTGCCGAGGAGGCTGCGGGATCGAGTCCTGCGTAGACATGGTCGTATTTGTGATTGTCCCTTCACCTATCATCAACAACCTATCATCTCATAATTCACACTACAAGGCGTAACAACCTTGTGGTAATCCAAGGATACAGCTGAAAAGCTGATCCTGGAAGAATTACACACGTTAATCTTGTAGCGTGGTCAGTAATGGCCTATACGCCAATAATAATAATAATAATAATAATAATAATAATAATAATAACAATAAAACAGAGTGAAGTACCTTAGTGTGTAGCGCGCTTCTGCGGGAGGCTCGGGTTCAATCCTTCACCCGGCCATCTGACCTGGCTTTTCATGGTTTCCCTCAATCATACAGGCGAATGCTGGGATGGTTCAAAAAGCCCACGATCACCTCTCATCGGTATCCTACCACCTCATAATTCGTAATTCAGGGCTTGAGAACCTTGTCTTACGAAGGGATACAGACGAAAAGCTTCCTCCCATAATGACTCAGGTACACGATGGCAACGACATTGCCACTGAGCCACTGCAGACTGTCCATGATCCAGATCCATTACCAACTGAGTAAGGTGACTAACAGGATTCCGTTTTAGGCCCTGTCCTCTTTCGCGTATGCATCAAGTAAATGCCCTCATCGATCAGAGAAGGATTGGTAGTTCTCTTTCCTCGTGATAGGAATATTCTTCACAAATAAGAAACAAGTAGCACGTGAACCCGTAGGGTTTCATAGGCCACTTTGATGACGCTTAACGTTGTAACGGGGTCGCACATTACGGAGTTTTTCGCCACGCGCAAGGCAAGGCTTTATGCACTAACAGTCACGTGACGGACCTTGAAGTCATAACGTCTTATCTTAGGCCTAAGGTACGACCTTATACCTTCATAAATAGTGCACGCCTGTGGGAGTCTCTACGGTCACCTTACAAGCGGAAAATGGCCGCCTAAAAACAGGAAAAGTTTAATTGTTCCAACTGTGGTAAACCGTTTCTCGTATGTGAGGCAGTTACAATTATTCCTTACGACCTCCACAACGCTGTCAAGAATTAACGGGATAGATTGGAGAAGTGACAGGAAAGAAATTCGCGAAAAAGGAGTTCAAATCATATCTTCCGGATAGGTTATGTCTTATGCTCATAACGAACTCTGTTTTAAGGTATTTCCTATATTTTCAAGAAAAGAAGATTCAAAATTCCAGACTGCATACTCATCACGGAGGGCCACAAAATCTAACACTACATGCACAATGTATATTTGTTGTTCTGTTGACTCGTAACGTGTTTTAAATGTCTCACCACTAGCCTACACTCTTTGATATATTATGCAATTTCTCTGTCCAACGCTTGAAATGCTTCCTTTGTTATAATGCAATGTCGCAATTTCTAAAACTCTTCTGAACGTTTTTCATGACGTCCGTATAAAGGCGTTAGTCACGTGATCAACAGAGTTTAAATATACTCCTCACGCCTGGCGCTAAAACTCCCTATTGAGCCGGCCCCACACGTTCCATAGCGAGCGACCTCTCGCCGAATCCTGAGGAGTGTGGATGGTTGCTTGCTATTCGCCGAGCGCCGAACATTCGGTACTCGCCGTACCCCGAGCGTGTTGGACGTTGGCGCGCATCAAAAGAGACGAACATTCGCCGAGCGCATCAGATGCTCTGGTTTGGGCGAGCTCAAACTCACTCCTTAATAAAAATAAAACTGAATAAAATTGCATTGCGATTATAATCCTGAATATGATTAACTCGCCAGTTCCTACCCAATAAAATATGTGTCTCTTTCTTTCCCTTTCCTTTTAATCTACATTTATTGTAGAGGTTGCTCATTTTAACTGGTTTTCTAAATTGTTATCAACGAAAGTGACGAATTCTTTGTAAATTTCATCTTCACATCAAAAGCACACCCTGCAGTTGCAAAACACACTCGGCGATCAATCGTGTATTATGCAACGAATTTATAATTTTAAGGTTTATTGCATAAGTACATGTTTTGTAAACGAACGTCAACAGACGCGATTTTTAAATGAGTAGAAATGTAATAAAGCAACATTATAAAACAGTTGTATACTTTGTTGTATAACAGCATTATCAATCTACAAGAGAATCAAAGTAATTTTTGGAAACAACTTTATTATGACGTCACAGGTATTTTACACCTGTGACGACAGCCGTACGAAAAACAGTAGTCAGCTGTGCAGTTAATCGCTACCTTCGTACGATTCGCTCGACTACCATCGCTACGATGGTAGTACGATTCGCTATACTACCATCTCCTCCAGTCCGGGACTCGAATGGGAAGTACGACCCAGTCTACACCAAGTCGACTCAACTGGCGCACGTCGACGGCCAGACCTTACGGATCCTAAGTGCGCAGTACTAACGTTACGAAAAAGAAAAGGCATAAAATAGACCAAAGAGTCACCTAGATTACACTGCTCATCTTATTCGTAATTATGTTCTAAAAGTGTGAACGCATCCGGATGGAGTGCATCCATTCTGCAGCCCCAACTGAGTAATAGGGTTCACGCGAACGAATTAGATACCATACGTTGCTTTATTTTCAGATGTTAATCAATATTTGAACATAATTAATAGAGTATGTGGTCACACAAACTCCACTGCAATACCACTTATCAAAACCTCTTTCCACATGGCAACCTATTTCTGTCCTATTATTAGTTTTTAGCCAAACAATTCCATTATATGAAATGAATGTAGTGAAATACAGTACAATGACATTATTTTAGTATGAACGGTGAAGGTCGAGGGTTCAGAGTTGTCGGAAGAGTCCATTCCTCAAACTTATCGGTTCAGGGGGGAGCGCGTCCCTTGCCAGGACGTGTTGACAGCCCTGCTCTAGTTTTGTAAACACTGATCCCCACTATCAGTCTCCACGAGGCGCAAGTTTTCAGTTGCGTTGTCCTACTTGAGTGAAGTTCTGTTGTGATCATTGCAATGCATCATTGCAATGCATTCAGGGGAAGTTGCCTAAGGACGACCTTCACAGTCAGACAAGTCAAGTTGTTGCAAAAGTATATCAATTTATGAAGAGAGAAGCAAAAGATGGAATTATAAATAACAATGCAGTTCTTAAGGGAGTAGTGTGCTTCGCGTATTTCGAAAAGATCTATTCCCAGAATTAATAAGGAAATTAATTCTATTCAATCGGGAGGAAGGTGTTCATTTTCAACTCCTAATAGAGAGAGGAAGAGATAAGATGTGTTATCTGCTCTTGACAGTTACAATACGAGTATGATTCGCCGCACCTTTTCAAGAAATAGTTATTTTTCCCGGAAACAACGCAAACGATAGTGAGAACAGAAATAGTGATACTAGTTATGATAATGAGGAAACTGGTATCAGTGACAGTGGAAACGATATGGATTATGAGAGCCGATTCCATCCATATCTTATGAGAGCCAAACCGTGAATTTGGTCTTTCTGTACCACCGACCGTAGATACAATAGCAAATTAATTTCGAAGGAAGTTCGTTAGCACGCGCGGTGCGGTAGGCTAATGTTTTTGGTATGGGAGCGAGCGCCGCCTCCTGGATCTCTCCCCACCACTTTAAGCTTCCCCCTCTACACGTACATCCCAGCGGCCACCGTAGAAAAAATTTAGCTGTACTTCGAATACTAACTGTACTGACATTTGCTCTAGACTTTAAAAAGCGTTTTATATAAAATTGTTGTTAACAATTTCCGTGTTAGCTGAGGAAACAACTCATAAAGGAATTAAATATGTTCATAAAACTAAAAAAAATTAAATTTCAATGTGCACTGCACTGTCTGTGTTGCCTCCTTATTTCTAAGAGCCCTGGTGCAAACAAGCAATCTGACTCTTTACCGAATGCGTGGGAGAAATGAATGTAACCATGAATTTTAATGATATCTTCGGTTACGAAAACCTCAACTAACATTTAAGTACTACAGGCAATAAACACGTTTAAAGGTTTTTAATGCTCTTATGACACTAGATTGTGTGATTCTTAATTTGGTTAAAATCTAAACTTCAATTAGTACATGAACGCAATTTATTATAAGTACTAAAAAGAATAAAATATTATAATTCGTTAATATCAAGGGCTTTCATTTTATTCATAACATTGTATGTTTAATATCATAAATAAGCATCAGAAACGCTACGCAAAATGCAACATTTGTGCTAATCTTAATCATGAAATGTAGTCAGGTGCAGCAACTAGCAATAAACATTTTATTGGGTGCATGAATCAGATTATCCGTATTCTGAATAGAAAAGTGTTTCAAGAATCTGTATAAATATGACTAAATATTCTGTAAGAAGAAATACAGACCCAAACTCTACGTGCTGTGTGAAACGTGGTCCCAAAACACAGGCTCTCTTCCGTACCTGAAGCTTCTATCTCAATTGGGAGATGAGAGAGAAAACAGAGCCAGAAAGAAGACAGCGAGAGAGGGAAAGGGTGTGCGAGAAATACAGAGAGAGGGAAAAGAGACGGTGAGAGTTATCAAAAGCGAATTCCTTTCATTTCCTCCCCCGCACCGTTTGCTTTCTGCTCTTCCTCAATACGAGATAATGTTCTTCATCGTCCTTCTCCTTTATTCGACTCTGACGTGAGACTCCTTCGATCAATCTGCTGCAAGATTGATGTCTGTTTCATGAGGCGTAGAATAATGTAATACATGAAAACGAGACAAGTTGCTATACTTTCTCCGCAGGGAAATGGTGCCAAAGTAAGCTTTTGTGCGACTGTCAATCCATCGTCTTTTGCAAGCGGCGGTTTTGGACTGTTGTTACGTCTATAGCATGCGTTTTCAACCTCAAACATCAAACTTGACTGAGAATAACGCCTAAGTGCCTTTCTCCTGAGTTTGTAAACACCTACACGTAGGAATTCCAAAGACGTGGAAACTTACCTCTTCAATATCATGTTGTAATGAATAATATGTGTGGTTAAGAGGATCTGAGTGAACACAAATATTGCAATTGTATTTTACAGATTCTCCATTTATCTTTGGTAAAATTTGGTCCATTGGTGAAATTGCATTTTCTATCAACACATATTTTATAATGACTAACAAAATATTTAATTAAATTATTTAATTAAAAACATACACTAAGGCTACATGACATCTTAAGGACACATTAATTTACAGGTAACCCTCAAGTCCTCAATTCCTAAAACTTTCGGATAAAACCGGTCCGACTGTTTCGACACATTCCTCAAATCCTGAGACAGTTTTAATTGAAAAAATCTGATAAAAAATTCGAAAAAAAGCATTTTGCCCTGAGGAAGGTCGCAGCATGACGACCGAAACGTTGGCATGTGGGCCTAGGACAGCCCTACAGTGCCTAGGACAGTCTCAGGGACAGCCAAATAGATCCCACTGCACAATAATGGCAATATACTACGTCTATTCCCAAGATCTAAGAATCTCATAATAAATCTTACATTATTGCAAAATCTTAATGAGCAATCTGTTAATCAAAGCTCCATCTATTGGTGGGTATGTGTGGTACAATTAGCAGGTGTTTCTTCCGATGCATAAAATAAAGCGATGATCCATACACAAGCCTGATCATTGCAGATCAACCGAGTTGGTTTTGATCAACTGGTCGCGTCTGGATAGGTTACGAAAGGTAGTATGTGTGCGTGCGTGCACGAATAAGTGTTGAGAATTCGACACACTCTTTTATAGAAACCTGCCCTGACATCTGTAATGGATACATTATTGAAGAAAATGTGTTGCCATTATAACTTATCCGCCATACTCGTAAATCAGAATTTTCCATTGAAAATCCCAAACTTTTCGGAAAATGTGATGGGACACAAAATTTCTCGTACTTTCAATTAACACGATTGTTTACTTTTTGTAATCACTTTTTGTAATATGAATATCTCAAACAAATGTTTGATTGGAAAATACTAACATTTTTCAGGTTTCATGCCTAATAGTTAAATCGAAATGAAGTATTCAGAAATTATAGAGAAGCAAAACCTTTTTAGATGAAAATTTCTTCAGAAAATGGGAGCCATTTTAGAGGAAAGCTTGTTTATGTATTTTTGGAAAACTGTCGTAATTTCGTTCAAAAGTCCGTGCAAATTAATGATACTTACTGGAAAAATTGTACATAATGTTTTTTGCATTAATTATACATAATGTCCTTGAAAACTAATGATACTTACTGGAAAAATTGCACATAGTGATTTTTGCGCGGTAATTTTCGAGGTACGGAAAATTTTAAAATCTCAATGTACTTCAGTAAGGACAACAAATACCTTACTTAATGTTTGTCAGAGGCGGTTTCTGAACCAATTGCAAGTTAGCAGTCGTACAATCACTGCATTTATTCCTGCCGTTCCTTTTCAAATTCCTTCACTCGTTATTTTAAATAAATAGTGACAATTTATTTATCTAAAAGCTGTTCGGCCTAGTTAATAAATTCAAAAGAGGAAACTTTTTAATGGAGATATATAGTAGCAGGTGGAATCTCCTCCCTAGCCCGACATCTATTGTCTTCTTTTTTAACCAGAAGAACGTGCTATGGGCGGTGAGTCAACGCTGGTGGGCAAAGGTCAGACCAGAGGGTCAGGCGTGGGCTGAGCAGCAGGCCTGTATAATCTTACAATTTGGGCTGAAGCTTTGGAAGCCAAAGAAAAATGGAAGTGACAGATTTTGTCTCTTATGCCATCGCACGTCGACACATGTAATCGAATTTGTTGTACGTTTGAATTACTATAAAGCAATTGATTCTTTCCTCCTCTAAAGAAACACGCACTGATTTCTTCTCTAAACAAGTCGCATCATAAAATTAAAAAAGAAAAGAAAATAAAAAGAAAGAAAAAGCATCGCCCACAAGCCGAGAATGGCACCGCGGCTCCAGGACTGGAGGCAGAGCGCCGCCTCGTGGCCCCAGCCTGCAGATAAGGCGCGCCCCGCGCGCCGCGCCGTCACCAGAGGACGTCCGTCGGCCAGGCGAGACCGACAGCTGCAGGAGGCGAGGGCGGAAGTGGGCTGACGACTGGCGCCGCCTCCCGGCGCGGCGCTCGCCGCAGAGCAGCTGAGGGAGCACGCGAGGGCGGGGCAGCGCAGCGCAGCACACGCGGCAGGCATGTCTGCGAGGTAAGCCGCCAGGCAGAGCCAGATGCCGCACGGACAGTCGTGGACGGGGTGGTGTAGTACGTTGCGGCGCCCGGGCGTATATAATTCATCTCTAGTTGAATATAACGTTTTAAAATGAATCAGTATATTTGCTTGTAAATTAGGTGTTTACGTAATTCAGTGAGGCATTTCAGTACGTCGAGGAGTGGTTTCCACATATGAACTTGTAACTTTTAAAGCGTTTGGGAGCTACTGTGTTACGAAGGAGTGGAGGCTCCGTTATCCAACCGGCAGATTCAGTTTTTCATCCAACAGTGTTGTCAAAGCACTTCCAAGACTATTTGACTGCTCTACCGTATGAGTCAGTGATAGTGGGAACCATGAAGAATGTAAGTGTTCACCAACGACGTGTCGAAAGACGCCCAATTTATCTCGATTGGTGGACTGGAAGGAGTCTAAACTGAGAGACGCACGGACGGTGGGCCGCGGGTTACTCGATTATTCTAATGTAAGGATGTTAAGAATGTATATCTTTTCGTTTTAATAACATTCAGTGATTGCAAGTACTCGTACAATCTAAGTGTAAGACGCATTGCACTATGTTTTTAAAAACTAAGAAAATAAATATCATTACTACACGGATTTTTTTTAAATGTATAAATTAAAAAACAAATTACCTACTTTTATTTTTGAGACATACGCTGTTCCTATGTTTCTTTCAAGATGTATATTCCTTTTACGTAATCTATTTTGCTCCATTTTTAAACGTTTTTACTTTCTCGCACTTACTAACGTAAGAAGAGAAAGTATTGTAATCGCGTGCCGGGAAGCAGCAAATCTTCGACACAAAAACTATTATTGCCGGGCACTAGTAAGGACAAATTGAATAAATCCAGTTGTTAAATACAGAAAAAGTTCTCTAACACTTGGTGTAGCTAGAATTCCAGTTTTGTTGGTCCTTGATACCGAAACATTGACAGCAAAACGTGTGCCTGTTTGTGCGTCGGTCCGTGTATAACGCTTGGGAATAAACCGTTCAGCCGATTCTCTCCAAAATTGATATTCCCCAATCGTTTTACCTAATTCCGCGGACCCTTGAATTTGAAACTGATATTTTAATATTGGGGATTACTTTACATAAAGCCCGTGGGAAATCATTTCTTTTTTAAATGGCTCAAAATGTTTTGATTAAATTTTGTTGTTGAATAGTACAAAAGACGTTTACGAGAATAGTCCAGGTCTCATTTTCGTTGACTTCTCTTATTTTTCGAAAATTGAAAAAGAGAAACATAAAACTTCAAAATAGTAGATTGAGATTTTGTCTCAAACAAAGTATGTTGTACACAATTAGCTCTTTAAACAAGGTTTTGAAAAAACTGGTAGTTTTTGCGTATTTTGCGATTACAATTTAAAACAACAAAAATTCTCAAAATCCGCTCCATTTTTTCTTTAAATGTTATTCACTATGTAATAAAGAACGATAAGAGATATAGCGCTAATCTCATTTTTACTTCAAACAAAATCTGTTGTATAAAATTAGCTCTTTAAAAAAGATTATGTACAGGTTTTTGAAAAGAAGAGTAATTATTGCGTTGCTTCGGTTGAAACTAATGAAATATATACAGGTTTCACGCCAATTACCGGCCACGAAAAAAATTGAATGAATGATATTATGTATAATGATATAAAGATGTATAATATAAAAATATATAAATGATGTAATGATATAAAGTAATTAATTTTATTTTATTTAAATATTAAGATGGTAATCATTAATTAATTGATTAATTTCAGAAGCAACATCCATGTCATTAATTTGGAATCCTTTTTACTTTGCGCGTTTCTTTCAGAGCCTCGAGGGGTCGTCCATAAATTCCGTAACGCAAATTTGAAGTATTTGGAATACCCACTCTCCCCCTGTAACACACCTGTAATGCGAGCTTGAACCCCCCCCCCTCAAATAATTTCGTAACGCTTGCGACAAATCCCCACCCATTCCAATAAGTGAAACTCAGTTATAAAGTAGAAATGAGCTGTATTAATTGTATTTGTGTTATTCATTAAAATTTATTATAATTAACGTGAGAGTTAGTTGGTGGCGCGGACTGAGCCTCACGGTAAATTGAGGGACAGGTTTTTAAATGAAAGAAGGACGCGTGGGCCAGAGACTTTCTGAGAAGCCGTGCACATGCCGTCGTTGATGACGCATATACTCCGAGTCTACTGCGTCAACTAATTGGATTCTAGAATACTAGTGTACCCAGGCCTGACAAACCGGATTTGTTTGTGTGGGAGATTCCTTATCCAAAAACATGCAGGAAAAATGAATTAAACGAACTCACGAACGGACTAAAACCGTCAAATTCAACATCATTACCTTCCCAAAAATGTTCGACATGATTTTTATTTCCGAAACTTTTTCTAAAGAAATCTTACGAATAGTCAGTAAACTAAAAAATAAATATTTATCTGGTTTAGTTTGAATTTCCGGATTTTTAATTGAAAACTTGTGTACCTGCCTTTATACATCCGTTAACTCACATATTCAATGCTTCTTTATGCACAGCAATATTTCCAGATATTTTCAAAACAGCAAAAATTAAGCCACTTTTTTCAAAAAGGGAGCAAAAATGAAATTTAAAATTACCGACCAATTTCTCTCTTGTCAGGTTTCTTCTCTGAATTACCAGAGAGGCTTTTCTGTACGCGAATGGAAACTTTTCTCAGGAGAAACTAAGCGTTTTCAGTCTCACAACACGGGTTCAGAAAATGAAAATCTACGGAAACTGCCAGTTTTTCTCTGTCAAAGGGACTTACTTAATAGTAGGGACATATTTTCATGCAATACTGATATTTATAATTACAACACACGTCGTAAAAATCACGTTCATCAAGTGTCAGTAACAACAGCTCACTATCAGAAATCCAAATACAACACATGTACGTTACTTTACAACGCACTGCCAGATGCAATTAAACAATTGAAGTCGGTTCACAAATTTAAGTTAAAAGTCTGTGTTCATAAAATGAAACAAAAAAGGGGGAAAATGTACGTACTTAATTTTGTGTATTACGTGTTTTTATTGAAATAATTGTTTCCAATAAAGAAAATATAATTATAAAGTTAACTAAACCATTAAATAAAATTCAAGATACTGAAAAGATGTGAACTGTCTTTTCTCATTTTTTCTCAAAATATTGCTTTTGGCCTTTTCCCCGTCTTCAATTATAATGAAATTTTCAAATATTGAGAAGTACCTTGACAGCTCATAAGGTTTCTGAGACCATATTCCGTGACCAAAATGCAATTTTTCAACTTTTATAAATGAACTCTCAGTGCAGCATAATGTGAAGTAAACACTTCAAAGATGACTGTTTTGGGCCCATTTTGCTGATTGTTGGCTCATCTATATCACCGGGACCGTAACGTTCGCGCCCGCAATGTCAGCAGTGCGGGCAGGACCAGGTAAAGGGGGGCTTAGGGGATATTTTTATTATTTAACGTACAAACACTATTTGTGTTTGCTATACAAGTTTTTAAAGGGGGCGCGGACAAAGGTTTTGCTGGCGGGCACGCCCCCATTTTGTTACTACGCTACCGCGTACAACATTACGTAAATACGAACAACACAAAAAATATTTCCCCTTGGTATGAAAAAAGCGATATATGTTTTATAAGACTGGTGGGAGTCTTTTATAAAACAGTGATACTGCCACGCTAGGGGGGAAAATTTTGGGGGCTGAACACTACATTTTGTGATTTACTGACATTGAGTCAGATCAAATTCGGCAATGTAGAGTAGTTTAGTGCGGGAATCTCTGTGAAGTAGTTGAGTGCGGGATGTGCCACAAGTTCCGCTCTTAGACGAGGACTCGGTCTTATTTTATTCCGTTGAGTGTGTCGAATATTTCCTCTGTTTCGCAGTCCAGGAAATTATATTTGTGGATATCGGTTTAGATGTCTCTTTCCGCTTTTAGATTCTTCTTTTCCTTATACCCAAAGCGGCCTCTAAGTGTGAGAGCTTTTGATATTAATGAAGCAATGATTTTCATCTTAACTAAATACATTTGGAAAAATGATCTTTAATTTAAACACATCTTGTGCGCTGACACTTCAAAACTTCATTAACTACACAGGTTAACAATGATAAAGCATCAGAAATTAAACTATGTGTGATTTATTATGTATCACGCCCTGATTCCAAATAGGTACTCACAATTTCTCTAGCAAGAATCATTTTTATGATAAGATGGTTTCAATATTCGGAATGTGCGAATTATCCCCCAAAATAAGAACTTAATGATCAACAATTTAAAAAATCATCAGAAAATAAAATATATGATATTTACCAAAAGACACACCCTGATTCTAAATATGTTCTTAGATGTTCTCTAACACGAATAGTTTCGGATATAGGACGGTTTTCATATGGCGACTAAGCAAATTTCCAACAGGACGTTTCTACAGAAAATGCTGTTGCTGGTGATGAAATGAGCTTTTATTTAGACTAGCGTATCTCAAAACAGATAAAGAAGAGACAACAGAAGAGTGACGAATGCGCCTGGAAAACAGAATTCTCAGCGTTCCTCTCGTTGACCCCAACTTCTCCCCTTCTTCATGTAAAGCTTGGATGAATTGTTTGGTGAAGACCCATCGTCACTCAGTGACGTGAGTAATGAGCATGGTATGGTGAGCGTTTGCACTGAGACATCAGAACAACGGAACCACGCTACCAAGGTTTCTGGAATGACTCAGTGACGGCAGATGATTCGCACCGTAGATCCTGAATCAGTTCACAAGACACGTGCGAGCTCATGACAGTTCTGAGTAAGCTTTAGCAACACCAGTTATAAGGAAATGGAATACAGCCGATGTTTAGTGTAATAAATGGATAATAAATGGATTTAGTGTAATAAATGGATATTGTAGAAAAAATGGTGGGTGATGGCGCAAACTTGAATGCAAAAACGTAATCTGTGTAAAAAACTGGTTTAGAAAAATATGCTTATATTGCTGATGACGTTTTATTTCGTAGACCTGTGCTATTAGAGATCAACTTACCATTTGAGTACGTCAAAGAGATTTCATTTAAAAGTTCAGAGTTCAAACTTCACGAATATATTAATTAGATCGCTGGTGGGGTAGATACCTTGTAATATATGGCACATACCTAGGACAAACAGGCCGAAAATGCACACAGAAAACCAAAGAACACGAATAAGCGTGGAAAAACAACACTACCACAGTCTCACACTCCGCTGATCATGCGCTGAGATGTAATTTCACGGCAAAAGCAATGTTGTTCTCATCGGAAATACCAGTGTCCTGAAGCAAATCCGCTTAAGTACACAAAGGATAATACTATGAGTTTCTCTTTCTAGATGTTCTGGCACGTGGGTTGATTCTCTAAGTAAACTGAATTTTAAGTTGTATTTCGAACTTTTTTCGGAAATCTTATCAACAGGATACAAATGGAGTTGGTATTACAAACACCTTATATTACAAACATCTAGACTTTTATTTCATTGAAGATCGAATGGTGAGTATTAGCGAAAAATTTGCATGCAAAAATTTTCATTTCAAACCCGGAAAGAAACGTAGTTGTCGCATTTTCAAAGTTGAACTTCCCCACTCGTCTTCGAAACTTCCAATGTTGCTAGACTTTCGGAAGCTCTATGAAAAAACAATATTGGCTTGGCACCGTAACTACAAGCAATGCTTATATACAACACTCACCATGTTGAACACCATGAGGAATTTTTTTTGAAATGTAAATCAGCAGACCCCCCTCCCCCGGAGGACAATGCACAAAATCGCACCGTGTGAGAAACACACCGCGAGTCATTTTGACCACGTTACTTGGGTAAATAATAATATTTTGTACGTTTTTTAATAATGGTTGTGTTCTTTATTAGTTTTACAATTTTATGTTTTACATTTTATGGTATTCCTTAATAATCTGTTGGAGACACTGAAGATGAGGTAAAATACCTCGAAACATGTTTGTATGTTTATTGCTGTAACTGACTGTACAGTTAATTAATACATTCTGTTTGTGGAAGATCATTTCTTTTTCCACCCGCTGTATTACAATTATGGAGTTTCATAATTTCTGCGGAAACCACCGAGAACATTCTAAGCTTTTCTTATAAACCAAAACAAACAAATAGCATTTTCGACACTCTCAATTAACATTTTTCAGGTTGATGATTGAAGTCAATATCTGACAAACAATACATTGTAAAATGATTTTATTTACAAATCTGTAACGAAATGAAAAATGAATAAGTAAACAATTCATAATATCTAGGAAAAGTGGTTTATTATATACCGAGGAGAAAAAGCATCAGCAGGTGAATCCATACCGTGACCCACGGGGAAGCTAGTGTGGTCGTTGTCAAACACCGGAGTTCTGGAAGATCCATTCGCGTAGCGCGGCCACGTTCGCATACACTCCGGGGACGTTCGGAAGAGCACAGCCTGAACCCCACGACACGATTCCGATCTGCTTCCCATTCGCCACCAACGGACCACCAGAGTCGCTCTGCGGAGCAAAAGAACTCGATTAAGCATAGGCTTCTGGCGTTTATGGTATATGGAGTTAGCTGCCCCGGAGACGACGCATTCCTGGCACAGATGACAGCGTTTCGGCCGGCATGCCGAAATGCAGTTCGCCCTGAGAGAGTCGCAGTATGGCGGCCGAAACGTTGGCGGGCGTGCCAAGGAGGCGGAGTCTCCCGGGTAGTCTAGTTGCTTAGCAGGTAACTAGTGGGGCTACACCAACACATTGATTCTCGCATTATTTGTAAATTTGCAAATTTTCAAAAATTCAGAAAGTTTAACGAAAATTTAATAGCAACAACAGGAGAGTTTAACGAAAATAGCTACAATCTTATAAGAGTCTGTTTTCCTTACGGTAAAAACTATTGAAGCATTTTTAGATAAATATTTTTTTATAGAAGTTGCATAAATTTCAAGCACAAATTGCGCGTAAGCTGCAAGTCTTTCAAAAAATTGTATATAGTTTTTCAAAGACCTGCTATTTTACAACACACTTTGTCTGAGACAAAAATCTGTATCTTCTATTTTAGAGTTTTTAAATGTTTACGTACACTATTCTCCTACGCGTCCGAGGGCAACATTTAATCAAATATGTTTGTGCTATCTTTGGGAAAATTTTGAAAATGTTTTTAAATTTTCACAATCTTAAACAGTACCTTCAAAAATCAAAATATCCGGTTGGAACTCCCAAAGTCCCCAGATCGTTCCGATCGATAAGGAAATAGCAATTTTGGAGAAACTCCACTGAACATATGAGGCACTAGCGTTGGCCCCAGACGGACAGTCTGACGTTTTGCCGCGAACAAATTTTTAAGCATCAAGGACTCACAAAACATGGATTCTGGCTGCACCACTTATTAGAAGAAGTGACTTATTAAATAAAGCAACAGTATTTACCCACTTTTTCGTTACCCGGCCCCGGAAATAAGAGATTTTCTGCCGAAAATTCGGCGTTATCCGGGCCACGACAACATAACTTTTTCTTCCCACGATGTACCTTCGTAAGGGCGACAAAATAATACTATGCAAACTTGGCCGCAGAAACTTTGACCATCTACCTAACAGCGCCCAAAAACACATTTCAATCAAACCATATCCAAACTTTTAGGCTAGTTTGAGACTAATTAAATGCTCTGTTTGCGAATTTAGGCTCTTTTGTATTACCAAAAATCGTGAGCGTTGCTAGCTTTGAATACAGCTAGAGGCACCCACCTAGAAAATCCATCTAAAAATCAATTCAAAAATTTGAAACCACATCCAAAATTTAAAGCTAATTTTGAGGCTCTAGGGAAAAAAATTCCATATTTCTATACCCAAAATCAAGGCTGTACTAAGAGAAACAATTAACATTGGCTCCTATGGGCAAATAAACACCAAAATCAAAAAACCTTAGAAAAATTCTCAAATCCTACCCAAAATGTATGATAATTTGAGACCCTAGAGGAAACAAATGTTCCCGAATGTTTGTTCCAAAAATCAGGGCTGTACAAAGAGAATCAATTACAATTAATCCAGAAATCTAACATCATTCTGTTAGACGCAGCCGGATTCGTTCTGCTGTTGCTTTGAACGCAATATTGTGCACCTGAGTGATCTGAGCGCCAGGTAACTTACCGAGCAAGCGTCACGGCCCCCCTCCGGGTAGCCCGCGCACAGCATCCTGGGGGTGATAGATCCCCAGTACACGTTGTTGCAGTCCTCGGGGCTGACCACAGGCACCTCCACTTCCTGCAGGACTGTGGCTAACGAACCACCCGACTGCAGAAAGACCAGCACACGATCAACCGGACAGGAAAATATGAATTTACGGTGTTTAATATACTACAGCAACCGCTTCTGCTTTTATATGAAAAATTAAAGAAAACGTGCTCTATTTTCACTTGAAAACTCTTTGGTGTTACACGAGAGTGTCGTATTCAGAGGGTAAGCATGGAGGCCGTACAAAAGATTAATTTTCCCTGTCCAATTTGACGTAATGTGTTTGTAATTTGTACCCAATTTATTCAAAACAATAAATTGTCACTTAGTTGAGGTCGTTGGAGTCCCATGTTACTACTAATAGGTACTGGAGAATGTGGTCACTAGCTACATGGCTCGGCTGAATTCAACCGCTGTCGGGAGGACAAATCCAGCAGCCACCTGCTCTGATCGGTAAATTTTCGTGTTTTTTAACGCTAGGTGAATGAAGGAGCAGTGTGAGCAAACGATCCACGGACTATATTCCTATCCTGGATATTTCCTTCCTAATCATTGATCCCTTCTCTCCCTTACCCATACACACTTATTCTTTAACACACTATGATACCACATAAGTCAGGAGCTTACAACTTGGCCCGGCTGGGGCGATACCTAGAGAAAAAAAATTCCCGCATGCCATCGTGATTGTCGGTGCCGGACCTCCCCCCCTTCCAATGGGGAAGGAACGCCTACACCTTATTGGATGAAACATACACTATATTTAGAGGCAAGGATAGGAGCACTCTGAATCAATAAATGCTATCTAACAAGAACAGCATTTGGTGATCGCATCAAGAGCAATAAATAAGAACTTAAGTAAGTCTTCAGTCAGTCAGTAAGTAAAGTATCGCGCCTTGTCGATTGGCACCGACACCGACACCGGCACCCGCACCGACTCTGGCACCGACACCGGCACCGACATCGGTACCGACACCGGCACCGACACCGACATCGGTACCGACACCGTCACTGGTACCGACACCGGCACTGGTACCGACACCGGCACTGGTACCGACACCGGCACCAGTAACGCTAACGGCGAGGGCACCCACCTTTAGCAGCCCCCATCCGGTGACGACGGCCGGCGTGCCGGCGCGCACCTCCTCGTCCCGCGCCGCCAGCGCCACGGGCTGCGCCGCCGCCGAGAACGCGATGGGCGCGCGCAGGCGCAGCAGCGCCACGTCGTAGTCCTCGCTGCCGCCGCCGTATTCGTACAGCGGGTGGATGAGGCGCTCGGCCACGTCCAACACCGCGCCGCCCGCGTCGCGCACGCTCGACCCCACGCGCACCGAGTACGCGGCGTCGCGGCTGCGGGGGCAGGGACGGAGCCACTTACATTTACCTCACTGGTTAACGCAGCGCTGTCGGCTGGCAATTCGCAACCTGCTTCACATTTATGGGCTAGACGCTCGTGTTGTCACGTTAACATTAATAGGGCCACTGATAAGAGAAAAAAAGAAGGATGAGAAAAAACAGAAGGGGGGAAGAGAAAGCGGTACTAATACGGTTATTAGTCCCGTAAGTGTAATACATGTGTTAGCTCTGGAGGTGGGGGTGTAAGGCAAGATCCGGCGCCGATCTACCCGCTAGTGGAGTTTTCCCCAACTAGTTATCTCCCACCAGAGGGCCATATCCCCAGCCGGAACAAGCTCTAAGCTCCCGACTGATCTCTCGGGATGTATGGTAGTGTAGTGCTTGATAGGGTCTGCGTGTAAGGAGAGAGTATAGAACAAGGAAGAGGAAGGTAAGATCGCGCGCGGACCGTGGCCCGTTAGGGTACTGCTACAGCGTTCTCCTGGTGCTGTTCGACGAAACCACTAAAAACTACTGATCAAGGCAGCTGACCGCTAGAATTCTCCTCCAGACAGCGACTGAATTCGACCTAGCTCACAAGCTAGAGTCGAAAATCCTGTCACCGTTGGGACTCAAACCCAAAACCTCCCGGTCAGAGGAACTGGGGTGACATCAGTTGATGAACAGAGCCATCTCTCCCGGTGAAATAAAAGAAAAAGAGAAAAGACATAAGTAATGAAGTACATGGAAGAAGAAAAAAGGAGAAGAAACAGAGGAAAAATAAGAATAAAGAACTGTTGGCATCCCAATACTGAGAGCTCTGTATTCACGGATTATGAATTCTATTCATTCTTATTTCTGGCTTAAGAAGCCCTGGTACACGCGAAGCTCCCAGCGCTAATTCGAGAATATAACGAAAGAGATGGGAACAGTCTGCCTGCTTTATAAAGAGTAGATTGACATTTTAAGAAGTTACGTAAGTTAAATAGTGTCATCAATTAGGGGATGCGCTATGAAGAGCGTCGAGGTACTGGGTAGTGCAGTACAATGCAGAGTTATGGCGTGGAAAGGAATGCAATTGAATGGGTAGTACTGTGGTGTGTAATAAGTCGTCTTCAGTTATAGTAAACTTCTGGGGACTAACATTTTTGGTTCACTATGTCCGAGGATATCAAAATAAAACAGAATGTCTCCATAACGATTGATTTTATTAATACAGAGATATACAAAATACATAAACAGCACGAATTGACATCTTTCAACATCTTTATTTGTCCTTAAAAAGTCATTTGTATTGTTTACTTCGTGAGTTTTCATTAGCATCCTCCTTCACAGTTCGTGCTCTCTCTATAATTGATTCTATATTGTGTGTAAGTAGCCTAAGGCTGAGGCAGTCGTGTGCTTCCTGTCGCCTATGTAGAATTCAACGCGCTTTGATCCGCGGAATATCTAGTAACACCAAGACTGAAACTGAAGCAAGCCATCGCGCGTCGCCGCCGCCAGTTGTAGCCTCCGCAGGCCTTCGTTTCCACAGTGAAACTGAGTTGCTTAATGACCACTAAGTTTCCCATTTCCAGTCTCATACCTTCACCACCACTACTTCTATTATGGCCTTTGGCCGATATTTTTTTGAAGCACACTAGTGTTGGAATTTGTGGCACTGAGGTGATGTATTATTATCCAGGGGGAATTAATTTCTAGGATATACGTTGTATTTCCTTTGCTCACTATATCCAAGGTTCAGGTACGCTATAATCGAGTCTTCTTATGATTATTTGTAATGTAAGTGAAATGGGACCAGTGACTTAAGTTCACTATAACCGAGGGTTCATTATATCATATAGTGAACCGAGGTTCACTATAACCGGAGTCGACTGTATTAAGTTGTAAATGATTCTGTTAGGCCCATTATTATTATTATTATTATTATTATTATTATTATTATTATTATTATTATTATTATCCTTCATTTGTATTCTTTTTTATTTTGGAAATCATTGCCATGGAATTGTACTTAATTGCTGCTAAATAAGTGTTATTAAAATTTTAAAATACCACGCCTTACCCAGCCTTCAGCAGTTTTAATATAGTAAAGCACCTAATAAATCCTTCACAATAAAAATATAGCTAGAAATGTCAGAACTTTAGAGGTCCAAATATTTACGTTATTTTACTCTTGAGCATGAACTTTCTGAGTATGTCGAAGAATCGCCGAATAGAAATAATAATGTGAATGGTTTCATACTTACTCGTAAAAACAATGGGCAGCAGTCAAAATAAATTCGGCACTAATGATGGATCCTCCACATGAATGAGATCCTTCATATTGCACCGACACCTACAAGACAAAACAATTAAAACATTTAATTTTGTTGACAAAAGCATAAAAAAACAACTCCGTCTGCGGTAGGCGCTAAGTGGATCGAGTAGCTCAGTAGCCGCCGTTGCTGGTCCCAAGCCCGGATAAAGGAGGAGGGTTGGAGCAATGGGCTTGCAAAGCATTCTTTGGAAAAAATTTGAGGTGCATTCTCCCCAATACAACAGCCTCGGATGCGGACAGTCAACCGAAGACGACTTTGGCTACGGAATACGACTGTCTCCATTGGTACATGGAACGTGCAAGGTTTGAGTCCATAACAAGCAGAAGTAGCAGAAATAGATAAACTGAAACTGAATATTGTAGTCCTAACAGATACCAAAGAAGGGGCATGTAAAAGAACTAGGAAACGTCATATCTGGAGTGGAGTACCAAACTCACAACAAGGAAAAACGTGCGTCTCGATACTTAATTAGAAATAAATACAGAAAAATGTTACATATTTTGAACAAATGAATGAAAGATTGTTCAAAGACGAACTAAATGTTCATGACCGAAGTACAACTATAGTTATAGTGTATGGTGACGACAACGCTTTAAGTGAGGAAAAAGAGGCTTTCTTTGGTGAGCTTGGCGGTATAATAGAAGAAGTGAGTAAGCAAGTTGAACTAATTGTCATTGTAGATTTATATTATACAGTGGGACACCACAAAAAAGAAGTAGTCGGCTCTTTTGAGAAGCGGTGGCACATGACAATGGAAATAGACTTATTGCTCTATGTAGAGAGCAAGAATGTGTTGCAACAAAAACAATCTTCCAATATAAAGGCTGATATACATGGGAAAGTCCCACAAGACAACGTAAATCAATTATAGATTTAATGAAAATGAGGAGAATTAGAAACACATGAAAAGATGTGCGAGAATATAGACAGACTCTGCCAGCAAACATTTCATGGAAGTAGGAAAGGTATGTTTTACGAATATAAAGACAACCGCTCCAAAAATAGACAATGAGCTTATAGAGAACAAGGAATCGATCTTCATGACAGACCTCGTGAATCAGTATAGTGTCAGAATGCTCTACAAAAATATACTGAGAAACAAATTAAATTTGGTAAAGGAGGACGATCTCACAGAAATTTATTAACTTGAAGGAAAGTATTTTCAAAGCAGTTAAGGAAGCTCTTGGGGAAGCAGAAAGAAGAAGGAAATATACGGAAAGTTTTTTGAAAATTTCGAAGAAATTATTCAAGAGAAGAAAAATGAAAATATGAAATGGTTAAATTATAAAACGCCAGAGTCAAGACAGAACTATCTTCTGATTCGACAGAAAGTTAAAGCAGGAATAAGAATAGAAAAAAATGAACATTGGGACAGGTTATGTACATACATTTATGGAACTATAGGATACAATAAACTATCTGAAGCCTAAAATTTTATAAAAAATATTTCTTTTCATAAGAGGGAAGAAATAATAAGCGTAAAAGCATAGTACAAAGAATCCCCTCTAAAAAATGGATACACAACTACTCAACGCTTCTTCAAGAAAGCAGACCAGAATGTGAAGGAGAAGAAGAAATAAGAGACGTGGGGGACAGCAATTTTGAAATAACTGAGGATGATATTAAGAAGGCACTATGCAAAGCAAAAACCAATAAAGACACAGGACCGGGAAATATAAGAATGGAGCCCCTAAAATATGGAGATACCTAAAGAAAATGTTCAATAAGATACGAGGTCATTGAGGAGTCTACCTGTAGAATGAAACACATCTTATATCTCTTCAATATATAATAAAGGAGACAAGCGATCATGTGCGAATTACCTTCCTAGTAATTGGGTAAAACAAATTGAAGATGTACCAGAATTGAGTGAAGTGGTTTTCGACGAGGACGATCATGTCTAGATAACATCCTCTATATCAGTCAAGTTATAGGGAAACAAAAAAGCAGGATTATGAATGTTTATGTGACCTTTATAGATCTCCAGAAAGCATACGATAGTGTCCCAAGGAAGAAAATATGAGAAGCATTGAGAAGGGTTGATATAAAATAAAAATGATCAGTCTGGTTAAAAAAACTTTACAAAAACACCGAAGCACAAATAAAAATTGGAGATAAGTTATCTGGAAGCTTTCTGATAAACAAGGGCCCAAAACCAGGATGTGGGTTGTCACCTATTTTTTTTCAATATCTGTGTAAAACAAGACCTACATAATTGGTACAGGAAATGATCAGGCATGGGAATAAAAATTGGAGACGAAACCTTTCACCCCTTCTATTTGATGATGACCAGGTTATATTCTCCCAAGATGAAGATAATTTGGTTTATGTACTAAGAAAGCTAATAGAAGAATGTTAGATTAGAAATAAATTTTAATAAAACCGAATGTATGTGCATTTAATAAGCAATAACGGATATAAACGTGAATAGTAACAAAATTAAAAGCTGTAACGCCTTCAAGTATCATGGATTTTTAATAAACCACTCGGGTACACGTGCCAGAGTATTTATGGGGAAGAAAACAATCCAAGCTTTACATGGCGTATAATGAAGTTACAATATCCGCCAAGATGTCAAAAGAAGGATATTCCACTGTTTAGTAGAAAATAAAGTACTAAACGGAGTGGAACTGTGGACACAAACACAAAAAAAAAGAGAGGAGATTAGAACAGTAGAAATAGGCATGAGACGATGCGTGCAACTGGCTCGTAGCTACAGAGTACGAAATGAAGAAGTATGGAGAACGATGATTCCGGAATGGGAAGGATGACCTTGGAATGTAGAGCACTACAATAGTATGGAAATGTTCAGAGAAAGTCGGAAAACAAATGACCACCCAAGATCTTAAATTGGCAACCACCTGAGAGGAGGAGAAGAGGGAGACCAGTTTTAGAATTGGAAAAAAACATCAATGAAGCTATGGAAGATAGAGGCATCAATTCACAAGATTGAGGAGCGCGAGTTCTGGAGGGTCAAAACGGCAAACTCCTAAGGGAAAATGCTGAGGAAGAACAGAACACAAACCTTGTTCATACTCAATTACACATTATGTTTTCCAAAGATTCGGCAGCAAATCCTAGTTTAAAACCGCATATTTTTTCTTTTCTTCGCCGATTAAAAAGCGTCTTACTAACATTCATTGACTTGTAGAGAAAGAGAAAATCATCAGAGAATATTAGTGATTTTAAATGTTTATTCGTATTTGTTCTTCATAATCAATATCATGTTTGCAAAACGCATGAAATTTTTCGTCTTAAAAACGTGTTTGTTCCAACTACAGGTTGCAAAAGGTGAGGGGACTGGACTAGACTAGATTGGTAGATATTATTGGCAACGCAATTATTGATATTTTGTGGATCTTTCATTCTTTTCTCTACGCCTCTCCAAGTCTCCACATGTAAAATTAAGAATGATACAAACAACAATTGAAACATAAACGTCAATGATTTACCTACCTGGTAAGGGTAATTAGTTATGCTTGTGTCCGATCCTCCGACTATACGTCCGCCTGGTCCATAGGATCGACTCGGACTGAAGCCTGGAATTGACAAAAAAATCATTTGCATAAAAATAAATTATTGTTGTTTCACTCCTGTCCACATTTCTAGCCTTTAAATATCAAAAAATGATAAATAAACTGTTCTACTGAAAAGCAGTTTATAAATCAGGCTGTACAGAAAAAATATAATTCAATGGCTTAGCAAACAAAAGGACGTTTTCGATGCAAGAACATTTGTAACAATTAATATGTTGTAAATTTCGGTTTAGGGGTGCCACAAACCTCCTAAACGCCTCATTGTAGGTATTTTCCACTACTTTTTAGAAAAAAAAGTGTTATTTAATGGTATTATCATTAACGGATTTGAGATTGAGATGGTGCGCATGTTATTCGGCAACAATTCTATGAACAACAAACATTACTTCTTTGAATCAGTGTCCCACATTAGTCCGAATATGGCGAATTGTTGTTAAAACATTTTTTTAAATAGCCGTAGCTACGTTAATATTTATCAAAAATACTTTTAATTTAGATAAGATTAAAGCTTAAAATCTCTTTATTAAGAACCTTGATTTATAATATGAATAATTTAACTATTTCACTGCAATTTTAGCCGATTTCAATGGAACAGTTAAATTCTTCGAATCAAGGTCTCCCTCCCCCCTCCCTCTCTCTCTCTCTCTCTCGCTCTCGCTCTCTCTCTCTCTCTCTCTCTCTCTCTCTATATATATATATATATATATATATATATATATATATATATATATATATATATATATATATATATAATCTTTGCGATCTCCATTCTTGATATGGCATCCAAATCCACCGCCTTTTTTCATCTTAATTCCAAGCAATCCCACAAGAGTGCAGCTTAGTTCCACCCCTACTCCTCGGATCACAGTCTATTTTTTTATGCTCGCCTGCGTCAGCCAATAAGCCTGCGAAATTACTTGCAGCTAATTTTTTCTAGGGTGGCCGCTGGAATTCGCAAGTAGAGGGGGAAACTCGAAGTAGTGGAGAGAGCCAGGAGGCGGCGCTCGCTCGCTCTCCCACTCTGCGGTAGTGGGGAAACACCAAATTCACGGTTCTGCTCTCGTAAGATATGGATGGAATCTTTTCTCATTATCCGTATCGTTCCCACTGTCACTGATACCAGTTTCCTCACTATCATAACTAGTTTCACTATCACTATCCCATCGTTTACGTCGTTTCCGGTAAAAATAACGTTTCTTTGATAAGGTACTTTAAATCATTGTATGGCGAATCATACTCGCATCGAAACCGTACAAGAGCAGATACCACGTCCTTTCTCTTCCTGTCTTTATTAAGAGTTGATAATGAACTCCTTTCTCCCGATTGAATAGAATTAATTTCCTTAATAATTCTGTAAACATATGTTTTGGAAACATTCGAAGCAGCAACTACACCCGTAAGAACTGCTTTGAAATGTATACCACCTTCGTTTGCTCCTATTTTTATAAATTGATATACTTTTGCAACAACTTGACTTGTTTGACTGTGAAGGTCGTTCTTAGGCAAATTCCTCTGAACCACATGCACTGCAATGATCAAAACAGAACTTCTAGGAAAACGCAACTGAAAACTTGCACCTCGCAGAGACTAATAGACAGGGTCAACACGTTTGACACAACTGGAGTACGGCGGTCAACCCGTCCTGGGAAGGGATGCACCCCCCCCCCTGAACTGATAAGTTGAGGAACGGACTCTTTCGTCAGCTGAGCCCTCAACCTTCAGCGACCACGCTAAAGTAATTTCACTGCATAAGGCGATCGGCCCTCTGACTGCTGACACGGCTAGTTTTCAAAGTTAAGAGTTAGAAAAGAAGAAGATAGCATCTGTTGGAGATCATATCACAGTGAATGTTTTTTATTAATGTTTAAACAGGCGGTGGTGAGCCACCTCGCTTGTCAATGTTCTTAATTTTCGTACGTTGTTAGATTTTCCCTAGAAAGCATTTATTTTAGGGTTTGCGACAGTCTGATGCACCCTTTCATCAAAATGTATCTAATAACCTTTTTCGGCCATTAATGTAAAAAATCCTACAGGTAGAGGCACAATTCTTCCTATGTGTCAATAGTTTGTTAAAATTGTTACGGATAGTAATTTCAAAGCACTTAATTACATTCTAATTGTTTATGAATACCCATTTAACAGTTTGCAAGGAAGCAAGGAGAAATAAAGCCTCCAATAATTTTTTTTTTCATACTAAATTATTGGTATAAAAAGTATCTTTGTACATCACCTGACCAACTATTCCACGAGTTTCCTTATTAATTCATTACATACTCCCCCTCTCCCTCGCTTTCGTTCCACGGCCTTGTTCTGCATCACATAGCAACGCTCAGCAACAATGAAGACCATGTGGATTGGGAATTGCATTTTAAAGTAGCGCCATCTTGTGCTGCAGTGCCTTCTAGTGGAGTTACAACAAAATAAACAGCATAAAAACCTTCTCCATGAAAAAACATGTAGTTTCACGAAGATTGTATTTACTAGGCTGTCCGGGTGACGCCGCGTCCATGGCAAAGGTGCCGACGTTTCGGTCGCCATTCTGCGACCTTCCTCAGGGCGTAATGCCCCCAGGGCATTCCGTCACCCGGACAGCCTAGTAAATACTGATTCCGGCCGCGGAAGCCTACGCGCTCACTTCACGAAGATTGGTCACACGGTGTCGGAGTTCGTCGATCTCGTACATACCAACATCCATATATCCAAAAACACACACACGTATATACATACATATATAAGTACACGCCCTTAAAATTAGGTAAAATATGAATTTGATGAAGTGTGCAATTCTATTTGCCTTACCTATGGCGACGCTCACCAAAAGGAGCGGAGCTATAAAGCGAAGCATTCTTCAAAATCGCAAAGGATTATTCTACAGTTCCTGCTCTGCGATAGTTGTCGCGCGAACGGCAACTGTAACTTCCACTAGGTCTTCAACGTTTTATATTCCAGGTCGCACGAGCAGTCTCTTCAAGACCTCTTTTGCCAAGTGATTCCGGAATTCCCTGATTAATCCGCCCCGTTATCTTTGTGCACGCATCTTTATCTTCTGTGCATTACTTTGCTTGAAGTGGATGGATGTGATAGGAAAAACAGAATGGTTCCATATTCATTGACGAACAAAAACAATTCATTCGAATGTGTTTTTCCATACACGCATCCGATTTACTAGCTTCCAGATTTTTTCCGATCCACGTAGCACGCTATTGAATGAATGAATTACAAGATCTTTCTGAAAATGAGTCGTTGTTTTGTCACAAAAAGTTGGAGCGAAACCAAAATGCAAGTCTTGACTAACTAGTAGGAGTAAGTCTGTGCTATTTGTAGGACCACTGGTTACTTTCCCGTATACGTACGGATACACGAAGTAATACACTTTGGAGAGTTATGTGATGCCGCGGAAAATCGATTTCGAGATTTTAACATGTTCTGGGTTCCCCGAGAATCTGAAAAAGGTTTTTATTCTCTCAAAAGATCCGTCCATCTCTCTGTTCGACTGTTTGTCCGTCCATTCGTCCGTCTGTGAACAACACCAGCGCTAAATTATTCGGATTTTTTCAAAATAAATATTCCCCTATCCATTAGGACCGACTAAAATCAATACGATTTTGGGGAAAAAATCTTTAAATGTTGAGGGTACTTTACATAAAGCGCCATGGATATTTTCAATTTATTCCCAAATAGCTCCAATTTTTTCTTTAAATTTCTTGTAAGGAAAAATTAAATTCACTTACAATAAAGGCATAGGAGTATTTTTTCCTGTTAATTCTAAATTTTCGAAAATTGCACGTTTTTGAACTATATTTGCAAAATTGCACTTTTGTAAACTATATTATTGAAGATGAAGATGTATTCAAATTAAATTTGTTCTCCACTACTCTTTCTTTAATTAATGTCATATACATATTTTTGAAAATATTAGTATTTTACGTAAATTTTAATTGAAATATGGTTAATAATAAAAACAGATCTTTCTCAAACCCGGCTCCAAACTTTTTCTTGATACTTTTTGAACAGATTGCGCTAAATACACTGAATAGTATTATATCCATTTTGATATATTCTTTTGATTTTTCAAAAAATACTCAAATGCAATTTTTGTACATATCTCTCAGGTCGTGGGCCATTTTATACATTATTGAATTTGTGAGTATAAGTGCTCCAAATTACTAATTATGCATATAGATTTTCGATAACTTAAAACTTTTCTGTGAAAATGAAGTAATTTTTTTTAAAAAGGCTCAAACAAATCTTTCTCAAAATCGGCTCCAAATATTTCGATGAAAATTTGCATATATGACCAGTTTTTCACGTCTATAACATTATTAAAGTCATAATCCAATTCTACAAGTAAATGAGAAAAAATTGAAAAAATGTGAAAAAGATACATTTGTAGCAGATTGGTAGACACTGGGGCAATACGGAAAGGCGTGCTTACATAACAGATTAGGAAACTAGATAGTACGAGAAAATCTGTGCCTTTCTGTTCCAACTTTGTAACTGTTCACTTGATATGAAATGAAAGAGATTAAATTTATCAATATTTATCATTTGGTGCTTTTTTCTCCTAACAACCGCTTAGCCACGAGAGCGCCGCGAAATTAACAGTGTTTGAAACAACTGCAAAAGACACTTTGGCAGGTTTCACTTTCAGAGAACTTTCTAAATTTTCAAAATTTGCGTTGGAAACAATGCAAAAAATTATGTGTTGTTGTAGGTCCACTAGCTTTTCGGATAGACAAAAGTACAACTATAAAATAGTAAAGTTCCGAAAAGTGTAGAAGTTGAAATTGTTTTCGGCCTCATCCTTCAACACCAGTACTGAAAATAGATATGTTTCCTTAATGAAATCTGTTTTTCAATATTATGTAAATGTAATGTTATGTAATGTAAAAAATTGTAATCGTGCGTCGGAAACCGCAAATTTTCGGCACAAAAACTCCTATTGCCCAGGCGTCTTCAAATAAAACCGTTGGTACATGGGTGCAGGGCACGTTGTAAATCTTGAATCGTGGTAAATCTTGGATCGATTTGTTTGTCATAGCACGAAGGCGGACCACTTAGACATAGTGAAGAATCTGACCACAAACGAATTTATAGCGGCTCTGAAAAGATTCGGGTACCCCAGAATTATTTGTAGCAATACTGCTAAAGCATTGGTGAAAGCAAAACACCAGTTTGCTGAGCTATCAAAGATTTTTAGCCCTCAGCAGGAACACTTGATTCTCAAACATTTCCTCGCTGTACACAGTGGCGGCTGAGGTAGAGAGGCGCTAGGGACAATGTCGCCCTACTGAGATCAGTATTTCTTCTCTTGCGCTGTCTAAAATAATATCTGTGGGTCTGTAGGGTTGTTTTCGAATCGAACGCATCCTTAGCTTTCAAACTCCCGCTTGTTCCGTAAAAAGGTTTTCATTGGCTGCGGACACAATCCTCTTATGTTCTAAACGCAGTGTTGTTACGGAACGTCCTTACATAAAAATGGCCGACAATGAGTGCTCAAATAGCAACATAGGCTCGGTAAGTGGCGTCTTGTGACGGCCGCCGCCCAACAGCCTGACAGGGGAAGTAGCAATCTTGTTGCTCGGCGCTATCTATTGATCGATTTTTAAACTTACAATATTCCTTACGCTTGATTTACGTTCAGGCCAGTGCTATCTGCTGGTGTTCTGTTTAACTGATCTCTCCTACCACAAGTATTCAGTGCAGTAGTGTGCAATGGGCATGGTCTGCATCATCTTTACGATCCGTAGACAAAGTATGTGCGTGCTCTGTGTTGCGATATTTGCGTCCTGTTCGTGTTAAGCATAGAGATTGAGAATGGTTTCTAATTCTGTAAAATGCCTGAAAACAGTCAATCTTGATTATGATACACGGCTGTGCATGAAGAGAATTGGACCACCTCGGCCTGATATGAAAATTATACAATCTGATAGAAATAGCAATCGTTCTTTTGTACACAAATTTCACAGGGATAAATGACAATCTTAATTTAGGGGGCTTTTAACATTGTGTTGTCTCTTTGATTGAAAAACGTACCAACAATATCAAGAAAATGTCCCCCTACAAAAAGTTGATCACCTTTCACAGTACTCTCGGTCCGTGAGCTAGTTTAAAGAGGTATATTTTTGCTGTAAATAAAATTTGCTTTAACAATCTGCTCTTATAAAAATATGTACAACTTAAAAAAAAGATTTGTTTTCGCGTAATTTGTGCTTGACATTTATGCAATTTCTAAAACAAATTTTCAAGAACAGCTTCTAATTTTTTTAATTTTTTTTTCTTGTACGTATCAATGTATAGTAAAAAGATGGTGCTGGGCCCATTTTAGGCGAAGTCTCCGTATTTTACACAAGTGCAATACGTAACATTTCAAAACAACAAAACTGAAGATATAGATTTTGCCTTAAACAAAATTAAAGCAAATACTGCACACTGGGGAAAACGCGATTGTGAAACCAGGAATTTTTCGATTCGAAATGTTTTATTTTACTCTCAATTCACAATTTGAAATTGATGACACTTCGTTTCAATTTAAATAACCATTTATTAGCTTAAGTGCATGAAATGAGAATAAATTAAAAATAAGCTGAATTTGAAGTAATAGCCGTTTAAAATAATTAAAGATGTTGTCATTGCCAACAATGTTTTTTAATTCAAAAGCAGCTTTCGATGGCTAGCATCATCATCAGTTGTCTGCTACGTGGAAGCACAAAACGACTACCTTGTACGACTACCTCGTTTTGTGGCTTCCATCTAGCAGACAACTGATGAATGATGGCTAAGCCATCGAAAGCTGCTTTTGAATAAAAAACATTGTGGCAATGACAACATTTTAATTATTTTAAAAATGCCAAAGATATCCACCCACAACAACCTATACCTATAATACGCCGTTTAACTGACTTCCTCAAAAGACTGTCATACAGTAGACGCAAGTCGCAATTCTTACCGGCACCAGTAGGACGCACCAGAAAATTTATACATATATATAAATATTATATATATGATATATACATATATATATAAATTTATACTATTATATTATATATATATATATATATCATATATATATATATATATTATACACAGGCGCAATAGCACGAAAGGCCGCAACGCGCTATACAGTTTTCAACATGAATAAATAATGAACATAAAGAACTCAGCTCAAGTTTGATGCTACAATAATTGGAGAGAAGATCTACAATTACTAGTCTTCCAGGAGAAATTCAACAAAAGATAACTAAATACAGAAAATAAGAAAAAAATCCGCTACAATGTGTCATTCCGCTCCAAGGAAAAAAAGAACTGACACAATATATGCTTGTGTAAATGTGATAATTTCTTATGTTTACACAAACATGCAAACATTATTTGTTAAAACTATCTTAATGTAAATATCACTGCTATATTAGTGATTAAGACTGAGAATAATTGTGACTTACTGTGCTGTATTGATTTACACAATATTCTGTTTTCTTCTTCCACAACATTTTGTAAAATGAATCATTCATAATATACACAACAACACTGAAATTGATTTCTCAATAAATATCATCCTAACACTTCCTCACACAACGTACATAATAAATTTTCTCCAAAAGACCCATTGAATGTTCAAGAAAATAAAACAAATGTAGTATGGGTCTTCTGTACCCAGCGCGCCTAATCACGTTCCAAAATCTTCTCCCCCATACGTCACAGTTTTTAATGTTATTTTGAGTAAATAAATAAATCTAAAAATGACGTGCCTAACGAAGAGTAAAACAAGTGAGAACAATAAATACATTAAAAATTGAAAATAATAATATGCGTTTTTCGTCAATGTATGGGGAACGAACCAACTGAAAATGTATTCTGGATCAAATAATTGCACTACAAAATGTTTTTTGTGGCGTTTTTACTGTATTAAGCCTTCTTTTATTCAGGACAATGCTTAAATAGCTAATTAAATTTGTATATTTTTCGTGTACGTGTTAATTAATATTAAACAGTTTCTGCGATTAAGCAAATGGCTGTGAAAGACCAACTCGTTTGTTGAGCCCAATTCGCATCTTCTCCTCATTGGGAATTTGTCGTAGAGTCCGCGACCGTTCTGAAAGTTATTCGCTAGCCCTTTCGCCGAAGGCGCTGCCTCCCCCTCCCACTCCCTCAACCCCTCCCCTTCCCCCACACCCGTCCCGTGATGACTCCCGCCGCAGCTGGGAGCGGAGATCCCAACTCTCGCGCTTGCCTGAAGCCAGTTGGTGTGGCATTTATTATTAATATTTCGAGGCCCCCGGCTGCCACTCGGCTGGGTTCGCCCACGAGTTAAAACGGGGCTTCTTGCATAAAAACATAACTGTTTGTTAGTCTCAATGTTTCGGGACTGGATGGTATATTCTTCTTAAGTCAGTTAATATGTCTTTTATCATCTATAATACCGTCTATAAATACTATTTTTCCTATGCCAGCTGCACTCGTGCAGCTGCAAACCATCACATTACCACCACCAGGTTTGATTGAAGGAAGCAATTTTTTTTCTTCCAGTTCTGAATTCTTCATACTTCTTTGGCGTGTTCTTGAAAAACTGTGAAATTCATAAGTAAATAAAACTATTCCAGAACTCTATTCAACAATTCTTGTAATTGTTTGCGTACTCCTCTTTTCCTCTTTAGCAGACTAATAAATGGTTTTCTGCTGGCAAAATGTTTGAACAGTAGATGCACTGATATTAAGACTTAAATCGGTTTGAGTTCAATACTAATTTTTGCTGCACTTATCCGAGGGTTTCTCGTAACTTTTCTGAGGACTTGTCGTTTCATGCTCGTTCAATTTAACAGGACGACCACATCTCTTCAAATTTTTCACTGATTTTCTACTACCATATCTGTCGATAATACCCTGAATGGTAGATCTTGGTCTTCCAACCATTTTCGATATTTGAGAGAGCGATAAATAAGAATTGTGAGCCCGCATTAAAATTCCTCTCTCTTCATCTGTTCTTTCTCTCATTTTACGCCCTATTTTTCTTCAAACTAGTTCACAATGACCGAAGGGCTCTGCACTGCTCGCGACACTCTCGTATCTCCTAGTTTAGCGCAGTAATATAAAAATGAATACCAATAGAGACATTTTACGAATACTTTATACGAGCTGGAGATGAAACTCTCTTCATTACCCAGTCTCTGAATGGATATCCTTTTTATACCACTCTGTTTTAAGGAGAATATTTCGAAGGAGAACTTCCTGGCTTCCTATTGGATGCACTTTAAAAGCGCCGTGTTGCACATTATATGAAATACTACAATTTATAAAATACTAAATTACTAAACATGAAGATGTACGAATACTTTTCCTATGACTGTATATATAAGCACAAGGATAATATAAATTATAAACAAGGTAAAATATGTATCATAAAACGCTTTTAACAAAATTAAATTTTAAGTTTAATATATAATGTACATAATACTTAATAGTTTTAAATTAAAAATAGTAATACTTTGTTATTAAAATCGTTGAATTCAGAGCTGCAAAAGGACGAAGGAATCCGGTAATATATTTTTTCATTCTCTGATCTGATGGCAACAGATAGAATTTAAATAAAAACGCATAATATCGCTTTACAAATTAAACATTCACTTACATTCAAACATTACTGTCCAGGACTCAAGAAAGTCAACAGAATTTCACAAAATATGTTTCAAACCCTTCTTTTTCTTTTTATTAGATTTATTTCTCTCTTCTTGTTCTCTTTACACAATTTCTTTCTTTTTAAGTACTTATTAACGGCGCCGTCTCCAGGCGCGCCGCGGCCCACGATCACTCGCCTGGCACCTACACAGACACCTCACTCCGTCAACACTCTTTCCGGCTGCATCGGACTCTCTCCAATACGTGGAAGTCGCCGTAGCACCGCTTGTCAAACGGAGCAAGAAAGAGATATGAGCTCTCACACGCCCCTGGAGAACAGTCAAAGGCGTTTTCCATTCCCACCACTGGGCACATTTTAGACATATTTACATTTTTTCTTGTATTTCTAATTTTTATGTTTATGTTCAGCAAGATTCAGGATTCCTATTCGTAACTAATGACTAAGGAGGGAACGTGCGGTTATTTTTTCGACACATTTTAGACGTTTTTACGTTTTTTCTTGTGTTTCTAATTTTTATATTTTCTGCATTTTACCATTATATTTTTTTTTCTCTATGCCTTTTAGGGCGGGGCATGCCACCCCTTCCAACTGCCCTTGCGATTACATCAGTAACATATCCAACAGCTTGTGTTATGCATTTGTATTTATTTTGATAGAAATATTACGTCACCTTTCTTTGCTTTTAGGGTATTTTAAAAACATTTCAAGAGTATTTTATTCATGATTTTTGGCGATGTTTATGCCCGCCCCATCGTTATTATACTTGATGATTCAAAAAGAAGGAGCAGATTTCAAATATCCGCCACCGATGAGCAACAATGCGAGTTTGTTGACGTTGGGAAATATTTCTCTAATATTTTTGGCTACACGATTAAGGTCGAGTGCAATGCACATATTTTTTTTAAAACATGTAGTAGGCTACCATGTTTGGGTAGAAAACTTACAAAGCATTTCCAGTTTTAAGCATGTAAGGTACTCCATCCGTCTCAAAAAGAAAAAAAAAATATCTTGGAAGCTATTTTCAATAAAAATAGAACTTAAACTGTCTTTCACAAAGCTCTTTCCTTGAAATTAAATACGTTTTTTTGTCGAAATCTGGATGCAGGATACCAGTAATTAAACTACAAATTATATATTCCACTGGGGTGGGTAGTTTCATGGACTTTAACATATACAAAATTATCTGATATTTTATTTCTAATTTTAGACATTGTTGATTCAAAACAAAAGAAGATAATTTTTCCCATGCGTACTCTCGCTTTGGGATTTTATTGTCAGTATATTTTGCCAAAATATCCTTAAATGGAGTTGATTGTAACTTGAAAAAAAGGAATATTTGAACCAACTAATGCGAGGCATAAATCTTGGTTAAACTTGTTCATGAAGTGTAAATGTATATTAATGAACGAATACACATAGTGCAGTATTATAAATACTACATCATATGTATTTTCTGACTTACTATTTAACTTAACTGATTATCTTATAATTATATATAGGAAACTCCCAGAGCACCTGTGGAATTAATTCATCTCTGAGAATATGTCTATGAAGAATGAATCTAATGGGTATCTATTTTTTATTCTAGTTAGGAGCTGGTAGGTGGTGGCCAAGTGGCTTGGGTTATTGTGTTCATTTTGGAGAAGAAATTGTTAGATAGGAGTGCAATATGGTGCACTATAGGGGGTAAAATGAATTCTTTGTGCAGTTGAATGTTTGAGATGAACCAGGCAAGTTTGAGGAAATGATTTTGGATTATCTCTAATTTACTGATGTTAGTTTTAGAGATGTTCATCCAGAAAGGGCATGCATAAAGCATTAGGGGTCTAATTATTTATTTATAGATGGAAATGGCATTGTTTAATGAAAGCTTACTATTGTGCTTTAAGAGTGGCTTCAATTCAATTAGTTTCATTTTGGCTTGCTGTGCTTTTATTGTAATGCGATTTTCCAATTGAATCTGGTATCAAGATTCAGCCCTAAGTATTTGAAAGATTGATTGTGTGGGGTCCATGGAATTGGGCGATTGTTTATTTGGAGTGGTGTAGGGGTTGAAAATGTTCTTAATGAGAATATTTTGGTGGATGATTTTGTAGGATTGAGTTTGATTTCCCCTTTACCAGACCAGTCATCAATTTTATTTAGATGTTTAAATTTGTTTACAGATTAAAAAACTTGAATGGTTTGATATGAAAATTGCGGTGTCAATGGCGAATTGGGCGATGTGCATATGCGATGTTATGGGAATGTCGAATGTGTTTATTTGGAAAGCGTGGGGGACAGTGGTGAGCCTTGAGGTAATCGAGCTGTAATTCTGTGGGGAATGGATGTGTGTTTGTTAACTGCGACTGAAAATGTTCCATCTTAAAGGAAGATATTAATAATATTAATTAAATAGTTGGGGGTACTTATTTTTTTAAAGTTTGAATGTTAAACCAGGATGCCACTCTTTGTTAAATGCTTTCGAAATATCTAAAAATATAACTATTGTGAGGGGTTTTTTTCCTCTTTGAAATGCAATATTCCAGTTGAGTATAATTATATTATTTTTATGGTACTGTGGCATTATTGTTGTTAAAATAGGCTGAAAGAGACTATTGTAAATTGCTGCCTGGGTTTATGCCGCATATCTCTGTCAGCAACCATTGCGTCATATTATGTTTACTTTTCTTAATCTCAACAGCCTTCTTATGAGTGCCTATAAAATTTATAAAATAATATGTAGGTAGAGAAACCTTTCCATCAACGTAGAATATGTTACAGGAAAATAATTCAACTTTCTTGTATTGACGTGTGCATCAATTTGTGATTTACTCCCCGCTCCAATATTCTTGTCACAAGGAAAGCAAAACACTACTGATCCGCCTGTTTTTAGATCTAGGAATTTTTGTATCCATTACTTAAATTTAGAACTTAAACTACTCTTCACCTTTGGCTTGTTCACTATCTGTAAGTGAAGCCTCAATCTACGTGTGTTAATTTTCGGTCGATTTTCCCTCTCATACCTGACAGAGCAACACCCGTTCCGAGAATTTCGATGAATTTGACACGCAGTGCAGCTTGCCGCCAGGCCTCGCGCCAGGTCGTAAGGTCAAATGATAGTCGCGCCTGCAGTCTCGTGTTGCATAGTTCAGCGAATACCGACAGAAGGATACCTGATCTGAATGGAAAAACAGACCCGTTGGTTGAGCGGCCGCAACGAAGGGCCGAATTCATGCGAACACAGTGCATCTCCACTCCGAACTGGAATTCCTCAACACTTTCAATTAGACAATATGTATCATGAAAGATATAGAAGCTCAGTTAATAGGGAAACAAAATGCAGAATTGATTCGTATTAAACGGCGCTCGCATTTCAGAGACCACCCGAATGCACTGCCTAGTTCAGTCATATTTTTTTAATTAAACGTTTAAAAAGTAAATTAAAAAGTTGATAGTAAAATAATTATTTTTTATCCAATAAAACTATGAATCTTGCAAATTTGTTCAGTAAAACCCCAAAATGAGCAAATTTCAGGTAGCGTTACCCAAAACGTATAATTTAGTGCGGTAACCACCTAAACGTGCAATTTCGTGCAAAATAAAACAAGTATTAAAATAGCGTCCGTTTCATAATTCAATTTGCAGTCAAGGTTTCATCCAATTTGAAGTTAGCAAAGAAAAGGTGCAATAACACGAGAATCCGGTATGAACTCAATATAAACCCGCCTCGGCCAACGCTTCTTACGGGCGATCGCAGTCGTATTCTGGTAAGAGAATGCACTGCCTAGTTCAGTCATACTTTTTTACTAAAATTAAACGTTTAAAAAGTAAATTAAAAAAGTTGATGATAAAAGAATTACTTTTTATCATCAACTTTATTGCTTGCGCTCGGGTCATTAATGTACGTATTATTATAATTAAACATTATTTTCAGCTCCAATCAAACTGTCCACCTTGGAGCATTGATTCCTTTCAAGATGAATCAATACTATTTAGCGTTATTCACAGTGTATGAAATGTATTTCTTCCACATTTTAAAATAAAATTAACGAAAATAAAATATTTTTTCATTTTTAGAAATAATTTTTGTATTTTTACTTGTCCAAATCACATTGAAAAATCTGAACAAATTATTTTTCATAGTTTTATGTCGATCCAATATCCTAAAAAACGTACTTTAAATATTTTGAAAATATTTTTTTGAAAGTAATTTTTTCAAAGTCCAACTTTGGAATTAATTTTTATAACGTGTTACGTAGATATCTCTTTGCAAGTGGTAAATATTATTTAAATTTTGAAACATTCAAGGAACTTTGAATTTCAAATGCGGAAAACTTGATGTTCATTGTGAGGCAGGGTGGGCGGGGTAAAGAATGAATATTGGTTGAATAAATGTTTGGTCAGAATCAGTGATGAAAATTACATTACTTAATTTTACACAAAAAAACTTGATTGTCTTACTCAGTTATCTCGATCATTACTGCGAGGGTAGCTGTCATCACTTGCCTCAGTTAAACATCCACCGGGTCAAGCGAATTCGTCTATTTAAAAAAGCCCTTACCGCATGGAGTGCAGATGGAAAAGAACTCCATAGCTAAAAGGTTAAAATGAGTTCGCGATGAGGTAAACCATCTTCGTTTACATCGACTGCCGACCTCGCTCAACCGCGTGAGACTGGGTTATCGCTGAAGAGTCTATCACACGCGGTGCGGGGAGTAGGGTGGTATTTCACGCTCAGTCACGTGCCGGTGCATGAAATACTTCCTGGAATAATTTGCAAGTAATAGATTTCCAACATTTTCTTCCAAGATCTGCGTATTACGCGCGAGAATCTCAATTATCTCTATCGCTGTCGTCTTGGGAATTATACAGTAATTCGAGATTTCCAGAAGTAGTCTAAGTTTGCATGACCGCATAATGTGGTGGTAACAAAACTATCTTTATAATTACAGCTGGAGGAGATGTGATAGCAGGAAAAGAGAGAGCAGGAGACAGAGTAAGAACAGGGGGTATCTCCTCTCAGTAAATGTCGTTCTCACTCGGATCAGGTGTCTTTCTCCATTGCAACTTTACATCTGATCCGAGCCAGACTCTGCGCAGTGTGACCCTACGTCCTCTTTTCGAAGGAAGAAAAACTGTCCGGGTGGATTTTACCAAAAGGGACGAAATGTCCTCTTTTAATCGGAAAGTTAGTATTAGGACTACTTATAAATGCGACCTAATCGTATGATGGAAGAAGGATACTGTGCTTTATTAAACACTTTCAAGTCCCAGTTATCATTCATTGTTTTATAAATAAATAACATTTAACTTAAACTATACCATCTAACAACCGCCAAAATCCATAGATCAAATATATATATATATATATATATAT
>BOPP01000094.1:4255466-4308011 GCA_017312745.1 Gryllus bimaculatus
ATATATATATAATATAAATTTGATCCTTCCTTCCTTATACGTCCTTTTCTCCATGAAATGCTGCCAATGCTCCAGAGCTGCCATAAGCTGTTATAACGTATTGGGTGATGGTGCTTGTTATAGATTCTGTGCTAAGTGGCGTTAATACTATAATATATATACTTATATTGCACTCTGTGGTGTTTATATTTCGAGCAGGATGTTACAAAGAAAACTTTTGTTTTAATGTCCTAATATTTAAAAGTTCAAAGTGTTTGTTTCGAGGTTAAAAGCAAAGCAAAGATTTAATTTTTGAGGAAGGTTTTATCATTCATCAAATACGTCCATTCAAATACAATTCATTAAAAGGACTTCTTGTCTGGAATATCCACATTTTTACTCAAATAAATGCAAAATAGATCATTAGGTTTATTGTTATATAAAACTTATTTATGCCTATCATTTGGTGGATAATGAAGGTGAGTGCGGGGGCGATATTATCCAATCGGCTTTAATTTTTAATGATCCAAAGTCTAATACGCTTTTAAATACTGTTAAAGGTTTGGAATTGTTGTGTACATTGTCTACACATCGTGGAGTATGAAAATGTAAAATGTTCTCCTTTTTATTGAAATGTCCTCCCTTCTTAAGTAAAATGTCTTCCGTTGGGGGAAAAAATTCTGGTAACCCCGATAAACGTCACAATAGTGACACGTTCATCGTATCTACTGTTCGTACGTACTCCACGCCGTAGTGCCGTTCCTTACTCTCTATATTTTACTATAAGTCACAAATAAATTTTAACAATTTCATTATCTTCAACTGGGTACCTGATATTGTCGAATGTTACTTTTGAATCACTTCAAAAGGCGAAGGTCAGCGTGGTTCAAATGAAGTGGGAACTTCTTTGTAGATGTACATTTGAAAAAAATCGCAACACTTGTTGATGACGAAAGTTTAGTTCACTTTTTACTGTGATAACCGGCGGAGAGAATAAAATTAAGTACATCAGTTCTCTGTTCATGCAAGCCGTAGAAGTACTAAAATTAAAGAGAATAACTTTAAAATTCTTGATCTGTGGTGCACAAAAAGAAGACGACGCTGGCCATTCAGTTATTGAAAACAAAAAGTGGTCCAATTAACATTCTTCTACGCGACTCTCATCAGAACCGCCAAAAAAGAACGTCTTGTTTGCCGTGATTATATAGTTCTCTGTTGTTTTTTAGATCTAAAACGTCAGAACGGGGAAATGGATTGTGCTAAGATTTTAAAAGATCGTAAAGAAAAATACTCTTGAAGCTTCTAAAATAAAAATGTTAAGATTTAATAAATCAAAACTTCCATTCAGCTTTAAATACTCTTACGAACAGTTAGAATTTTTCGAAGTTGGAATCAGATCTAGTGGTACAAGAGGACTTTTTTTTCTTTACACAAAGCGAACTCGAGACCATTCGCTTTAACCGAACGGATGAAACAAGATTGCTTGTCTCTTATCACTTCCTAACACAGTCCATAAACGTATGTAGAGGTTTTTTTGTTGTTGTTTTTTGCTACATGTAACATTAAGAGTGTATAGAGCTGACTGACTTGCTAGTTATTTATTTTTTTAAATCTATTTTTTGTACGTGTTAATTTCCGTAGCAATATTGAAATATTAAAAATTATTTTTGATGTGAAATAAACTTGAAAAGATTTAAACATTTTTTTAGTATTGTCATTCCTGGATATTCTAGTGTGAGTGAAATCTTATCTTTATCATTCCTCCCCTAATGTGAGTCTGAAGTGGATTCTTATCTTTATACAAACCAATATAATTATGTTATAGTGTTGTGAGTCAGGTAAAGCTGAATTTTTTATGTATAATTTTGAGAGTGGAAATTTCTTGTATTGTGCCACAAAAAAAAAGTCTTAACTCAAAATAGGGTTATTTTTTGGATGTTGAGGGGGCTAAATCAATTTTTTGTTCTTTCAATTTATATACATCCTTATTCTTAAATGTTGTATATTTTTATATATGCCATTACACCTGCATTCAAAGTTTAATCCTGTGTGTTTGTAGTGCAGAGTGAAACCGATAACTTTCTTTTGCTTCTCCTGTAAAATTTAGTTTTTGAGTTGGGTCACTTTTCTTGCGGGTGAGCGAAGTGGGACTGGTAACAGATTTTTTAACATAATTATTTTTTATTCTCATCATCACACGTCAGCGTAGACCAAGTAAGAGGTTGGAAATTTATGATACTTTGAAGTATAGGTAAAAAAAATCATTTTTCACGTCCTTGTATTCTTATCATCAACTCTTAAAAATCCTATCGATTGAAAAGTGGGCATTTAAATGGAAATGACAGAACTACGCTCCGGGTCGAGAGTATTGCAAATTATAAAATTAATAACTTGTTAGTTAAAAGACAAAAACCTTAGTTAAATGGCTTATTTCAGAAACAACGTCAGTGAAAAATAACTTTTCAGATTCGACAAAAAATCCATCTGAGGCCATCACAAACTGGGAGTCATGTTTTAGATCTGTTCTATAAACCGTCTAGAATTGCTTGAATTATGCTAGATCTGCCTCAAACAATGCGTGTACTTACTGAGAAAGTGAACGCACTATGCAAAACCTGCCTTATGTTGTTTCTGAAATAAATCGTTCATTACTGCAAATGGAGAGAGGCACAGCGAGATTGTGAGGTTGACGCGAAGGGCACCGGTATTGAAATTGAAAACTAAACATAGATAGGATCGGGACATACAAGTCTTCCGTTCCCCAAATAGTTCAAATTGGCACAACTGACGATCAGGCTATCGTCAGGCTCGGTGTCGGTAAGCTCGATCGTCGGCAGTGCCTTGATGTTCCTTATTATTTAAGTTTTAAATGATTTATAAATATAGTAGGAAGCTCGTTCCCAAATCATTTGTGAAATACCCTAAAATTGCCTATTAGAGGTTTTTAGCCGATACTCCCCGAAGACTGTACTCTTTAACATGACATGCGTCTGTCTGGCTGGCCATCTGGCCGATAGTCCGTCCGTCCGTGCACAACACTAGCGCATATACCGTTCAGTCGATTTTCACCAAAATGGATAATTCCCAATCGTTTAGCTGAGGTCGCGAGCTGGAATTTGAAACCGATATTTTAATTTTTGTGGGTTTTTACTTAAAGTTCTTGGAACTTTTTCAAAAAATCGCTTCAATTTTTTTAATTAAATCTTGTTGTTGAATAGTGCAAAGACGTTTAAGAGAATGGTGCAGGCCTCTTTTTTGTTGACATCACCGATTTTTAAAATAAAAATATTTAAAACTACAAAATTGGAGATAGAGATTTTTGCCTGTGATAAAGATTTCTGTTGTACAAAATTAGCTCTTCAAAAAAAATCATGTAAATTTTTTGGAAAAACGAATAGTTTTTCCGTAATTTCTGCTTGAAATTAATGAAATATACACAGATTTCATACCATTACACACCGCCTTTCATTTAGGGCAAAAATGGTGCTTGTAAGAAGAATTGATAAGAAAATATGTGCCCATTGTTGGCAGCGCCTATCGCTGCATGCGCGCTTTGTCAGCGCTCATCGACTGAGATGTGTTGATATAGACAGAAATGCGGTATAATATTACTAAGGGGCAAGAAAGTATGTGCTGTTTTAACACCACTAGTTTGCTCTCGTGGTAATAAACGTGCACGTTTTCTTGAGCCCTGAAAGACTCACCCCCACTCCTTTACTTAGTTGAATGCAGAATAGATTATTTCAAGGAGCGTCGTTGGCGTAATCTGATATCCAGAAGTGCTCACTTCCGTGTATTTTACATTGAAAACGAGCTACAGATTTGATATAATAGACCTGTCGTCCTATTAATCAAGCACTCACTTTTCTTTCATCTTGTGAAACGAGGACAACACATATCCATTATATGTTTAGTTACTTGCATCTAACGTGATATATCTCTTTCTCATCTAAAATGCTTAATTTTTCTTCAGAGCACACGAGTAATTTCTTGAAACAACATTCTGAAGTATTTTTGTTTTCCGAAAATATTTTTTTTATGGAAAATCTCAATGTCCCTGGCCAATACGTGAAGACAACAAACTTATAAACATTACTCACTCTTGATTTTCTCTCTCTCCCTTCTGCCACGATATTTTCGAAGGCGCGCAAGACGACGCGACGGTTGCAAGAAGTCCCAAGGGTGAACACGTGAACTTCCCTTTGCTACCCTTCCCTTGTCAACGCGACTGGGCAGTCTCGCTGTGACCCGTGCATAATCGTATTCTCGAGAGAGAAGAGACGGCACGGCTTCAAGAAGTAACAAACGGATTTCTGATTGGTGCATCCTATTCGCGCGGTTGCGTAAAATCAGCGGGAAATACCCGAACGCTGAGGAACACAGTTCGCCGTTTGCGAGGAGTAAAGTGTGGTGGTCAGAACGAAGAGTAGTGAGGCTTTGGAGAATAAAGTAAATTAGTCGTTCTTGATATTTCAAATAGGAAAGGTCGTAAAACTTGCTACGTTGATTTTTCATTTTGCGAGTAATCCGGAAATGTTGGAAAATATGAGTTAATAATAATTTAATTAATTGTTATTGCAGATTTCAAACCAGAAGACCTTCGATCAGTGATGAAGTCTATTACAATGAAAATAAGTCTCCTGTCAGAACTTGATACTTACTGTCCAGGAGATGTTGTGAAGGGCTCAGTAAATCTCAGTATATCACATGAAGTTATTATAAGTCGTAAGTTGTAGATTAAAAAAATTACGGATAATTATTACAGTTCGTAAATATACCATATATTTTACTTTTTTCAGGTGTTTCTGTGAAATTAATTGGGGTAGCTGTGATAAATTATAAAGGAAAAGATCCTCCAGATCAGGAATTAGCCCTTCTGAAAAAGGAAACGTATGTAGAAGATGAAAAATACCTTTACAGCTCACAAGGTATATTTTTAGTTCATATTTGAGATCATTGAATAATGTTTAAATGTATTTAACTTGATGTATGGTTTTCAGATGGGAATCTTCAGGATTTATTTACAGAAGCTGGAAATCATGAATTGCCATTTACTTTTGTTCTGCCTGATAGTATACCATCATCTTTTGAATCAAAAGAATGTTATATTAGATACACCATTTCTTCATCACTTGAAGGTGCAAAACTTCCTCTACTTTCCGAGAAAGTTATCATTTCCGTGAATGCACCTTTGGATCTTAATAATATCCCTAAATCACAGGTAAATATGTATTCAATCAATCCTCTTGTTAGTTTCAGTTAGATTGTCAAAATGTGTGAAGATAAATTCATATTGCTATAGTTTACATATTTATATAACAAAAAAATTAAAAAAAGGTATGTGAAGTATAGGGAAATAAGTGTCTTACAATCCCCATGGGTTTGAAAGTTATCTTTTTCTCAATACTATGTATTTTCATTCTTATTTCTTCATTTTCTCATGTAAAATTTTCTAATAGTAATTCCCCTTCTTTTGAGTGTAAAAAATAATTATTTCATCTGAAGCTTACATTTTGTCTTTTCATTCTATTAAGTACCCTTCAACCGCTATAATAGATCAGAAAAATAACACATGGTGCTGGTGTGCAAAGACTACACTTCATGCAGGAGTTCACACCTCACGAAGAGGGTATGTTCCAGGAGAAATTATAATATTAAATGCTGAAATTAACAATTTGGATTCCAAACCTGTGGTTTCTGTTAGGGCTCAGCTAATTCAGGTAATTTGATATCTTTTTCTGTATTTTGGTTTTGGTAGTCATTTTTAATCTTAAATTTAGTATAAATTTTCTCAAGTTAAAAATTTAATAATGGTTTAGTTTCTTAGAACATCTCATACCTGTTCAAGGTATGTATCTTTTCTAATTAAAAACACTAGAAATAATGATGGAGGAGGAAACATGTAAATATTACAAAAATGCCTGCAGTTAAAACTAATATATAGAATAATGCGTATTAAATCCTGCTGTAATAATAAACTGTAATATGCTTTTTTCCCATGTATAAATTGCTTTGAACTTTTCTAAGTAAAGATTTTAATTAACAGAATTATTTGAAGACAGACTTTAAAAGATAGAAAGGGGTGTCAAAAAGAACAAATAACAAAGCTTTGGAACCTTCTTTCATTAATTCTTTGAAATGGAGATGACCCATTAACAGTCCACATACCCAATGCAAAATTAAATTTATTTTTTTTTCCTGCAGGAATCTCAAGAAAAAAATGTCAAATTTTTAAGCCAATTGTAAGTCTTGTAGTATGATACAAAATAGATTTTATTAATCTAAAAGTTTTCTGTGTGAATTATATTTTTCTTTTCAATGGCAAAACTGAAAGAATGTGAAAACAGATAGAGATTGACATATCATAGACTTACAAACAGGTGGCAACCCTGACATCTTGCATCTAATTATTTTCTGGACTTACCCCCAATATGTCCATGCAAAAGCATGGTGTTGCATTTTTTTTAGTGGTGAGGTATTAGTGTGGTGTGGTCTTTGTAGTTTTTAGTGATTTATCCTAGTAAATGAGATAGTTCTACACAAGTAACTCTCCTTTTTCAATCTTATTCTAAATTCTGTAAAGAAAACATTACAATTCCTGCTACCCTTTTATTGAAAACAAAATTTAAAATTCAGTAATTTTGAAGACTGAAATTCATTGATCAAGTCTTAAGATCTTGTCTCTTGCTCATTAACCCACTTGACATCCTCTTGCTTTCTGAGATCATCAGATTATTTGAAAAGAAGAGGAGTAATTGATTGTTTTAAGTTTATGTTATGTTTTCATCTTTTAAATCTCTAAGGTAATGACTCCTGATGTAAAAATTATTAATTGTTATAATTCTATATTTGGTTAACTTTACATGAAAGAAATCTAGATTAGATTAAAAACTACCTGAGATCAATATATAAGAAATAATTTATTTTGAAAATACACGCCTCCTAATAAAGTTTCTAGAATTATTTAAATAACACAGACCTTCAAAATTTAGGTGATGAAAAATTGTTTGAGAAATTTAATTTGTAGTTTTAAGAATTTGGTATGCTGATTTCAAAAACAATCTCCATTCTTTTCTATCATGTAACATTTTTCCACAAAATGTATTTGAGTGTATGGGAAAATAATAAATAAATTCAGGTGTTATAGAAACATATTTGCGAATGAAAATTAAATGGATTGTATGCAAAATTTTATGTGAAGATAATAACTTCAATTCGCCAACTTTATACATTGCGGAACTGTTTTCATTTCTTATCAAATCTCCGTTTGTCACTTCTCCTTTTGTATGACCCTTGTGGTACTTCTCTCTGTAGCATCCAAAAGTAGTCCGCAATCATACTCGTGCCCCTTCTACCCTGGTATCTGCATCTGGTTCTCCCTGTTCTTCCCTAAGAGCACCAACATTTTTGGGAAAGTAGTCCAAATGAGAATATAGGGAAATTTCAGGCACATTGACCAGCCCATCTTTGAATTTCATTAACATATTGTTCACTAAGGGCTTAAAATTAGTGTGCTTTTAATTTCCAAGAACTTTCTGCTCATCTCTGAATGCTTACCAAGCCTCTCTCTAAAAAATTTCCATTTCAGTTTCAAATACTTAATCTTTAAAGAGTTTCCAAACATCAGGACTAATGAAAACGCCTTTTTAGCTTCTAAGAGTTCTGGAAATTTGCTGCGCAAGTATTAAAAACGCCCTTCATCTTGTGGCAAGTCCTTTACAAATCATTTCTTTTGTCCGAGCTTTCTATGAAGTCATGGAAGGAGGATGATCCAGAGCTGAACCCTATTTCTGCTATTTCATAAACACAAGAAGAAGGGGAATTTAGTGTAGCCCCCCTACTGTCCAAGAAGTATGCTTATTACTTTAAGATAGCCACATATCATTGTATTTCAGTTTAGAGAGGATTTATGCTAATTTCTCATAGTTTTCTTTTATAAGCACAGTTTTTCTACTGAAGCGTACTTGTTGCCATTGTGAATAAGTATTGTTTTGAAACTTCTTTTTGATGAATCAATAAACAGCCTCCACTCTATCATGCCATCCTGTACTTTTAACTCATCAACAGTCCATTGATATCACTGCAGTCAACCTGATAATTTTCTTATGAGAAGAAAGGTGTAAAATTTCTTTCTCTATGTCTAGACCATGAGAAAGAGGTTCCAGGAGCCAATAAGTTTTTCCTTTTAACCTAGAACCCAAAGGTTCTGCTGAATCTTTAGAAAGACCTAAGACTCTAACCAAGTCATTTAGTGCTAGTTGTGAAAATAAGTTGGACTCTGCATTGCCTGAACTATGAATTCTTCATCACAATTTTCAGATTTGTGAATATCATCAGGTACATTTTCTACTTTCTAAGAGTGATGGTACAGGAATGTCTGGTCGATGAGGTCTAGGGTATGTTGGAGACTGAATGTTAAGATAAACAATTTTTCTTATTTTTAAATTGTACCTAACTACATTACGTGAGCAGAAGTAGGTCTGTACTGTGATTTGTGGGCTCCATCCATAACATTGGATCCTCAAAACAGAAAGATTTCGCCTTTACTTGAGACCATTGTTAGAATTCTTTCAGACAGCATGCCATATGTGGAGCCCAGAAGTTCAAGTTCAAAGTGAACAACAATTTTACTATAACAATCTAATTTGCTTTAAGTAAGAATTCTTCAAAGTTGGACAACCAAGAACAGTACCAATGGCATGATAGAATATTGTATTTATTTTCTGAACCTTATGATTAAAATACTAATTTATGCAAAAGTGATAGGTAATGGAATTTTTTCATAATATTTTTTTCTGAACTCAGAACACCTAAATCTGTATAAATCAGCTATAACTTTGCAGACGATTTTTCAGGTGCTGGCTTGTGCTATTGGTTGACTTGCTGAAAACATTAGTACTCAAACTAATAATTCTCAATTATGAAAAATCATATTTTATATTTCAATCTTTTGTTCAAACATTTCACAATTTTTTAATTTTTTTTTTCTTAAGATCATAAAGTATTATCACAAGGCTTGGCCTCGTAAAACAAAGCGCATGGCCTCAGAAATCACAAGAGGATATATTCTTCCCAATGAATCTCAGTATTGGATGGGGGAGACTTTAATTGTTCCAGCTTTGGTCTCATCATACATGAAATACTGCAATCTAATTGACATCAAATATAAAATATATGTAAGTATGATAAAATGCTTTCCATTTCCTTATGCTCCATTTCTTATAATACGGTCTTAATTGATCACTTTGATATTTCAAATTAATTTTATTATAAATTGCAAACATTTAAAGATGTCAGACTACAGTTGTACTGAAATACTCCGGTAATGCTATAAGATAAAGTTTCAGCTGGGAAAACTTCCATCATTGTCAAATATTTTTACATATATGTTAGAAAAAGACGTAATATCACTAGTCGTGTAGTTCAATTTATTGGAAGGAAAGTTCAGACAAATTTGAAGTATTGCACTTGAACTTATTATTTTTTTCAAATAAGACATTTTCAAAATTTACACCAAATTACTCCATATCTTTTCTTTAAATTTCTTGTAAGAATAGAATTTTATATTACATGGATTGGAATTTCATTGTTAATTCTGAATTTTCAAAAATTGCAAATTTGTAATTTTGAGTTAAATTTGGACAATATTGAAAACAGTTTTTTTCTGAAACGGCTCCAAATTTTTTCTTCTAACTGTTTTTATGGATATTGCTAAATGCACTGAATAATATGACATGTATGTTATTTGATGCATTTTTTTGATATTTCAAAAATTTCACAAGTATAATTTTTTTAAAATATCTCTCACTATTGAAGTTTACATTATTGCATTTGTGAGTACAAGTGCATCAAATGATTTCTTACAAAGTTTTTCAAAAATTCAAAAGCTTCTGTGAAAATTAGCTCAAAATTGTTCATATTCTAAAACTGTCAAATGGCATTTTCTCAAAACATCCAAATTTTGTCATGAAGAATAGGTTTTGCATATAAAACGGGTATTACCTTTCTATAATATTCTTGGTAATATTTCAATTCTACCATTAGGGGATTAAACCATTGAGAAAATGTGAAAGCTACTGGTGTTACATAGTGGCACAGGCTTTCTTGTATAAGTTTTCTAATTTCTTGGTCTAGGCTAGCTTTTAGGTTTTGCCAAATCCTTTTCCCAGCTGCCATCTATTGCCACCCAAAATACATTTTTCACATTTCCTCAATTCAATCTATTAGGGATTAGTAGAACTGGAATATGACTTTAAAAATATTATAAAGAGTAAAACCACACCCTTAATGAAAATTTTCGTTGACAAATTTGGATTCGTTTTAAAAAATGACTTTTAAGTGTTTTTGAAAATGCAAAATTTGAAACTTTGCACTTCTTTCACAACCTTCACTTCATACAAATTTCTGCACTTCTACTTTCAAATGCAATAAAGTATACAAATGTTATGTAAATGTTAATGGCATGTTAAATTGTAATTGTAGTATGTTTGTGTTGTAAATGTAAATGTTTAAATTATTGAAAAAAATACTGTGTGTAATTTTTGAAAAAACAAAAGACTACATCTAAGTGTCATGAAATCATGTTATTCAGTTCATTTAGCACTATCTGTTGCGAGAAATATAAGAAAAAAATTGGAGTTGTATTCAAAAAGAATTGTGAGTTTCTGAAAATGTGAAATTTGAAGCTTGTTTTTATAGAAAAGTAATGAGTTTTTGAGAAACTTTGACATCATGACATCATTTAAAGAACTTTTACTCACAAATGCAATACATTTTTAAAAATGCTTCCATTGTAAATATAAATAACATATTTTTTAAAACAAAAGAATACAGAAACATTTCTCTGAGAGGGAAAGAATACAATAATAATTGTAAATGACCATATATGAGATGTGTATTGAGAGGCCAACAATCTCTAGATTTAAGGTTTTTCCACATGGCCCAATCTCATTTCCAGCTTCCCTTACACTTTGACTGTTTATTGTTGGTTTCTGTAATTATTTGGATGAATATATTCACATTTCATTTAAGAGTTATTGAGCAGACTGTAGTGGGATTGTGTAATTGACATTTAAAATTTTGTGAGTGCTTTGTGTGAAATAAATGATTGGTCAGTTGTGGGTTTGTTTAAAAGAATGTTGTTTTTGCTAATGTTGATGATGTGAAAAATAAACATTTTGAGTTTTTAATTACAAGACAATTTTGATTGGCCCCATTGTTCAGCATATTACAATCACCTTTAGAAATTACATTGGACTTACTATATGTACTGTAATGCTAACTATTTAAAAATATATTGAAAAAAACAGAATTGAAGATTCCTTCCTTCAATATTGACTTCAATTATTATTTAAAATATGTCAAGCTTTATGTAAAGTACTAAGAAAGAAGAAATCATCAATAGATTTCAGTGCCAAGATTACCCTACTACCATTAAATCAATGTCAGCAAAAGTGGAAATTACTGGGTTTGAACCTAGTTTTCTCATGTACAAAAATTTAATTATGTGTTTTTGAATGAAATAATTGAAGTCATCTCAATAAATTTAGATTTCTGTCTTCTTCGATCTTCCTAAAGTTTTCCCTACAATTAAAACAATCACAGTGGTGGCTATATGACCAAGTTGTTAAGAAGCGATCAAAAAAACTGCAACAAAAACAAAAAAAATACTGTTCTAAAATTCTAAAATGTTATTAAAAACATAAATCATGGGAATGCGGACGGGGTATTGTTGACATTCTTAAAGGGTGGAGTAATTGAAGTTATTTCAATAAATATAGATTTCTCGCTTTCAATGGCTTTGCTGTCATAATTAGTCTTGCTTCATTTGGCAGAATGCAGGAGATTGTTCTCTTTCAAGAGCCAGTTATTAGAAAATATCTAAGTTGACAACTATGATTTCAATTATTTCATCCTTTAGGAAGAACACTGAAGTACAACACACCCACACACACAAACATCCATGCCGAGACAGGATTCGAACCCATGATCCTTGAGCCGAGGAAGATGCAGCTCTTCAGGCTTAGCGCCTTGGCCATCCAGGCCGGCCCTATGATTTTTATTCTTTGAGATTCATGTAGAGAAATGTTAGGATTCTCTCATATATTATTTCAATAGTATAATTGTTTTGTGACTCTCACATGCAACCAATCTTAATAAATGAGGTCCCTAGCAAAAGAATAAAGAAAGAGAATTTCACAGAGATGTGACGAATTGTACTTTGACTTTAAAAATATGAAGGATTTATTGAAAATACAGTTCCAGTACTCGGGCAGCATATTTATAATCTATGTAGTTTAATAACTCCTAAACGAAGCATAATAGGTCTTTAAAACCTTAAAATGTCATATATTATTGCCAGGCAATAAACAATTGTGGTAAACAATTTGGCAAGGTGAGGTCAGAAGTTGAAGTAAGGACATACTGGTAATATTTGGCAGGTATTGGGTCTGAAGAACAAAGAAAATCTTTAGTTGTTTTTCCCACATTGTTAAAACTAGTAGTGCTACCAAAGCACACACTTAATCACATTATTTGAAACTTTTGCTGTTCAAGAAAATTCTGAGAGCTCAATGAGAGTTAAAATGTCCATCGTATCTTGCTCTATTGGAGAAAAAAGTTAAAGAACAAATTTAGAGGTGTTTTGGTGCAAAGGTTTTTGAAAACTGTCTTTAATGAAGCACAAATTATGCAAAAACTATTACATCAAAAAAAGTATGCATGACAGTGCTTAATGATCTATTGATTTAAAACTGTTTTCATGAAGAATAAAAGCTCTTATCAAATATTCTGGTTTTGCAGTAATAATTTTTTTGCAAATCTGGAGAGTTAATCGAAAATGGGACCTGCCACCTTTTTTTTAAAGTGTTTTTTGCTCTATCTAGAAAACAAAAATTAAAAATGTTCATCCAAAAATCAGATTTAATGTTTGAAAATCGAGGGTTCATCACAGCTAGAACAAATGGAGAATTTAAATTTTGATGAAAATCCTGTCAATGGTTTAGCTGCTTGTGTTGATCATGAATAAACAATATCCCTAGCATACATTTCAAAATTCTATTGACTGCATTAGTAGCAGTATTAAAAAAGAATTGCATTGAGAGTTTCTGAAAATGTGAAATTTGGGGAAATGTGAATTTCTCATAATTCTCCTCACAATTGAGAGCGTAGGCTTCCCCGGCCAGAGTCAGTATTTACTAGGCTAGTTACAGGGCGTAATGCCCTGAGGAAGGTCGCAGAATGGCGACCGAAACGTCAGCACCTCCGCCATAGACACGGTGTCACTCGGACAGCCTAGTAAATACTCCTCACAATTGCTTTTGTGAGGTCTATGAATATGGTCACACAAGTGTTGTTGAATTTTATCAGTCAGTTGTGTCTTCAGTATACCTTTTTTTGAAACCATATTGTTGGATATTTATTATCTCACACATTGCTCAAACTATTTTAATGGTAACTTTTCAAGTATTTTCCAAATATTTGTACAAAATTTGAAATGAAGGAAATTGTACAATAATCCTCTTGGATTATCAGTCTCACAGTTTGTAAGCAATGGAAAAACTTCAGCTTTTTCAAAGTGATTAGGGACTGTTCCAATATCTACAATTTTATTGATTACTGACATTTAAAGCTAATTGTTCACATTTCACTGTAAGCGAAATGTCCTTAAATGACATTGAACGATACATGAGGCTTTTTGAAAATCTAACAGATTGGCTTTATTTGGATGCTTTATTGCACCATATCTGTCATTTAATTGTTGGGACTTTAAAAAGTTTTTCTTACTTCTTAGATACTATGTCAACTACGAATTCATTCAGATAATTAATTATGCCGGTGCCTTACAGTATTTTGAATAGTTTTATTTTTCCTCAATTTTTGATTTTTTTTTATTAATTTATTGTAATGTATTCCAACTTTATGACTAATCCTTTTTTATGGGTATGGCTTTTAAGATTTTCATTAATTGAAAAAAAAAGATTTTTAACTTTTCAAGGTTTAACAGAATTCATTAATGTTAATCTGTTTGCTTAATTTTTACTTTCTCTCATACTGCTTCTAAAGTATAGAGAAATGATCGTAAGATTACAGGAAAAAGCATTGATTTTTCAAAGTAAAACTTGTTTTCTAGGTCCCTGACACTGAGAAAGTGGAAAATTCTTGTTCCCATGTAATAACTGAATCTAACTCATGTAGTTAGAATCCAAGTTTTGAGCATTCTTGATAAAAAATTAAATTGGTTTGCTGCAAAACATCTGCTTCCTCTTGGTATGGCAACAATGCTGAAGGTTAAACCATACGCAGGGTTTTCATAAAAATTGATATTCCATAAATGATGTGGCTGATATTACGGTTCCTTGAATTTGAAACAAATATTTTGGAAAATTTTTTAAATTTTCTAAAAATGGCTCCAAAGTTTTTCTTGAATAATAAAATCTGCTTAAAAGATGTTGCAATACAGTATGTGCTGTTGAACAATGTTCTTCCTGTATTTAAAATTTAAAAAAATTAATCTGAAGATTCTTGTATTCATTTTATGAATTTATTCATGATTGCATCATTAACAACTGCTGTATATACATCATTAAAAAGTTTACTTTCAGGGGTAGGTATTTCAAAATTAAGTCCAGTCATAATTGTTTGCAGTATTTTAAAGAGACAGACATATCACACACACTGCTTTGTGATGTGAAGAAACAAAGTTTTCTAGAATATTTTTCTTTCCATTAGTGTGTTGAACTGAAATCACATATGTAAAACAAGAGCATTTACACCACATAATCTATAATTTCATTAAGAAATTGCTTCAGTCAGAGTATTGTTTTCCTTTTCCTTGAGTATTTGACATTTTTAAACAGGAGAATCTAAACTAACTGTTTTTTTATATAGTAAAGATTTATTACTTGTTTCCTGTAATACATCATCATTCCCTATGTTTTGTTGATAACAAGTTGAGGCCTTGGCTTACTAGTGATTGAGAACACCAGTAAAAGCATTGCTGCAAATACAATATTTCTTGCAAACCCACTGCCATTAGCCATTACCCCCAAGTTGCCGAGACCCAATCATGCAAACTCATAGAGAACGAAAATGATTACTGCTGAGAATTACAATCTTAATATTGCAACGTTTTTGCATTGACAATAGACAGTTTTTTGCACTGCTAAATGCAATGACTAATCCCATTATAAACAACTGTCTAATGTGAATTGTGGGTCATAACCAGAAGGTTTATTTCCAAATTATACAATTTGTTCACTCGTACTTCATAATCAGTTTTTTCTTTTATTTGATTACCAACTAAAATGATTCTTGTTTTGACAAGTCTATTTTGGAGTTAAATGTAAAAGATTTTGAGAAAGACTACTTCCGAACTATTCATGTGATAAGAAGTGTGTTAGAGAAAATGTCACTCAATGTTTTACGTTGTATGGGCTTTTTTATTTTTTAGTTTCGAATTGCCAAAGCTGGAGTGCCTGAAATTATAATGAAATTGCCAATTATAATTGGTAATGTTCCTTTGATGGGATGTGTTGATGTTCTTTCTGATACTATTGACGCAGAGGAACGATCCATTGCAACCCTTGAAAGAGGTATTTATCAGCTTATTTTAACATTCCAGAAATATGTTTGTATTTTAAATTTAAAATACAAAACAATAGAACGTAAATATATCAACTGTGATATTCTTTCATTAACATAAATTGCTCTCTTACTAAATATATAATCCAGAGATTTACATTCTGTTGCTTCAATCTTCTCTCTGTGAAGCTTGATAGATATTTGCTGAAACTTTTAGAGGTCTGTGTTTTGTGCAAAAATAGTAATTCTTGAAAATCTAACTTAATAGCAAAACTAATTCTCAGCATAGAAATATTGCAGCTAAAATATCTTGCATCTTTCCTTTCACTTTTCAAGGTTCTCCATTATTAAATATGATCTCGCTTAGTTTCTGCGACAAGATACTTGCCAAACCTAGTTATATCATAATGAATCTGAAAAAGCTTTCTAAGTGTGTATGTAATACAGATTTCTAAACTATACTAATGTAATTAATAAAAAAAAAGTTATTTTTGTATAGTATTTATTTTTTTCCCTAATTGTAATTGATACACTTTGCAGAGTTTGAGTTATGAGATAATTTTTGAGAACCAATTCCTTATATAATGTGAGGGCTAACTGTTTGTTTATAAGTAATATTTTCATTTCATTAACCTTATGAACCTATGACACAGTAGTGTGCTGCTAAAGTTTTGTTAGCACAACCTAGACTTTAACCATTCTTGGAAAAAATTTTCAATTGTATTTATAGCTATTGGACTTAAAAAACATTTATCATAAGACAAAATCTTGTCACGCCAAAATGTATCACAGTATTGGTTGATTCAAATGGTCTTTTTTCATATACCCGATGTTTGGCCTATTTGAGAACAAACGTTAAGGTTTGAGTGACACTTGGTGGCTTTTCAAACTTTTTTAAACTTGAATTACTAAAAAATTGTACAGGTGAAAGATCATTTAGTAAACTTATAAGGGTTAAAAATAAGAATCGAGCTCCTATGGGAAAAGACAAACTCAATTCGCTAACAATAAGACTTGGTGAAAATGATAAGCTCTAAGCTTTTAGCTCCTCTTGCAAAGAGTACTTTCTTGTGCAATAGAGTATCAGTGTTAATGTTGTAATGTAATGTAATTTCTTGAAATTTCTAAACATCCTAATTCCTAAGGATAAACGACGGATAGGAAAGGAGAGAAGTAAATTTATTACCACACTTTTTATTACTTTATATTAGAAAAACATTAATTAGCTTTGTTAATATTTTTGCTAATAAATGGGATCTTAATTATGAGCAGGCTCCTGATAAGGATATCCCTTAATAATCATTGACCCCCTTCAAAGTTTAATTGACCCTCAGGGAGTCAATTATTTTATTCAAATTTAAAAACTGATAACAATAATTTAAAGGCATGTTTTAATTGTTTAATTACGAGTGAAAAGGTTAAAATATCCAATGTAAAAGAAAGTTATTGTTGACATTAAAAAGGGGGTCCTCAAAAATATTTTAGTTTGAGCCTCGAAATGGAAAATCCGCCTCTGGCATCTTACCAAGGAGCAAATGTGTTAGTGCTAAGTATTTGACATGAAAGGCAACTAAAATTATCCTAGATTCCAAAAATTGCAAAATTCCAGAGCATCTTTGTCTAAATACTTGCACCAAAGTCAACTCGCTTCTCTTAGACAGTGAAAGTCAAGTCATTATTTGATGTAGATCAAATAATTTTAGGCTAAAAACACAATGTTGCTACTCTCTCCACTCCTTGCTCACAAACTGAGTAGCCAAGTTAACACATTAAGGGTCGCAACTCTGGGGGAATGAAAAGTATCTATGATTGTTGACGCTTTGAAATGACATTTTTGTGTATCTACAAGTTTTTAACTTGAAAACTAATAGTTTTTGACAAAAAGGGCGTCCTGTTTTTGGGATTTTGACCTGGGCCCATATCTGTTAACCAGTAATAATGTCTATTCTATTGGAAATGTAATTACTATCTTTGTTACATATTTGTGTATAAAAGTTTGTTTATAAAAGGAAAATTGTTATAATAATGCATTTTCATTTAAAACTAGTTTCTACACAAAAACTAAAGAGACGTTGAAACAATAAAACCTAACCAATCGACAGTGCAAGACAGGTGTGTTTCAGTGTAGGTTGGAAGTTGTTACTGCCAAGAGAGCTGAATTATTCTGATGTTCTCTTACATCTTGTAATTCTCTGTTTTCAAAATAATATTTGGAGTTTCATCAGCCAGTTGATAAGGAATAATGGACATGCTAAAATCATTTTCCTCAAAATATTCATATTTACTGACATCTAAACTAGCAATTTCATCAATCCTCTTTCCATGAATCATAGATTTTTTGATCAGTAATGATTTCTAACTATTTCATTTACTGTATGAATAAAATAACAAATAAAGTGTATAAACGTCGAAGAAGAATACATCATTAAATTATTATCTTAAGGCGTAAAATAGCTCAGCATTATGCATTTATGCACTACCTATAATAAGTTAGTTTCCTTGCATGACAGCACGGTGTATTGTGGGTAAGCTAACTATATCCAGCCAATCTCCAAAAAGTGGGATGCAATACATTATGCTCTCTGCAACTTACATCTAACTATCATATCATCAACTTACATATAACTAAGAATCAGTTGCAATCAACAATGAAATATAAGTTTATATTTCACACAAATAAGGAAAGTCACTTATAAGCACATACTCCCACCACCATGTCTCCGAGACGTTTTAATTTTACCAACACGAAAATTTTCCCAAAGTTCAAAAGAATGTTTTGGATAAACTAACATTTCCTCGTGAAAAGTCATTACATTGATATATCTTCTATTGTTTTGCAAAACTACCAAATATTCCATTTAGTTAAATTCAAAAAAGCATTCCAAAAATTGTGTAATATGTATAATAAATAAATAGTGTAAATTATGTTGATGTAATGGGTTGACTTTCAACCCACACCCTACAACCTTCAAATGGTGTATTCCACAAAACTAATTAACAATTCTCTTTGCAGCGACCAAGAACCATGAGCCATGCCACTTTGGTCCACATGATGTAACAGAATCCAACAGTGAGAACGTTCAAGACCAATGCTTATTCAGTCCCAGATACATAACTTACTCATCCTGAAAAGAACCTACATTACACATCATTTTGAACATCTATAATTCTGACGAGGTCAAATTGTATTGTCCAATGCAAGATTATTTATGTATCTTTTCAAGTGTTCAATAAAAATGTATTATGTACTTGCAGTTATTTTTATTAATTTCATGCATTTCAACACAAAATGTTATGATACACAAGATATTACAAAAACCAAGCATATTAAATTTCACCCTCAAAAAAGGTGACAAAAACATCGTTACTGAAGTATATAAAAATGAGTTCACTTGAATCGCACAACAGCTATGAATATCACATGTGTTTAAAATAAAGTTATCTCTTCCTATCATACTGCCATTTGTACACAGGAGGAGCACTTTTTGTTGCTGGTTTGACCCTTTCAGGAGCCATTTCCTTCTTGTTCTGGAGGTATCTTTTAATTGCAAGCTTTTCTTCAATTACTTGTAACTGCTTCTCTCTTTCGATTCTTCGACTGAGTTCCCTGTAGGCATTATCACGAGACATTGCAGCTCTTTCCAACTCAGGTTTAGTAACATTAGGAAGAGATAGTTGTTGAAGTGTAGATGTTTTTAATCTGTTTGTTCGACGCTTTAGAAGAGATGGATGAGTATCTAAATGTGTTGCCACATCAAACTGCTTAGCTTCTTTTGTTGAATCAACAAAGAAAATGTGTTTATTCTCTGTTTTGTTGGCTACATCAATTAAATGTAGTTGTGACTGCATTTTACTGATTTTCTTGGATTCAATGGTTCGTTTCATTCGAACATAACGTAAGTCCTGTGTCTGCATGAGGCTAATTTGCTCTGGAGTGTGCTCATCTTCTTTATCAAGTTCATGATGAACGCCATCCTCTACTTTTGAATTTATCATATGGAAGTAAAACTCATCGGGATTTCTATCAAGCGCTTTTCTCTTCAAAGCTAATATGGTATTCTTCTTGTTTTGAAAATTTTTGGCTCTTTCCTTGTAGTCCTTATGTTTTTCCAATAAACCCAAGTGGGCTCTGCTTTCTGGTTGGTGCCTCTCTTGATGAATTCGACGATGGCATTTCGCCGCACTCTTCCACGTCGCCATAATTCCTCAGATTTCAAACTGTAAGAAAAAACGAAATTAAACAAATCAATTTGGGTTAAACGTAAGAAAAAAATAAAAACTATCTTACCAATGGGATGAGCTATTTTACGTGGGTAAGCGCAAAAGTCTGCAACAATGGGAGACAAAGTCCTTGCGTAAAATCACACGTTCCAAAACAAAAATTGAACTAGTTTCACTGTGATAAATCAAATATTTCCAACCATAACCCCGCCACAAACCGATCTCATGTGGCACCAGTACGAGTGTACTGTCCGATTTAAAATGCGGTGTATGTTACTGATCATCAGCAGGACGCTGTTGTCCAATCGGAAGTTTCATGAAAATGTATTGTGAATATCAAAGCTCACGATTGGATAATCACGTCACAGCAGGGAGTCTGTCACATGTCTTTATATTTTAATCTGACAATAGAGGCTAGATCCCACTTGAGCAAACGGCGACACGAGCGCTATTGCGACGCTTTTAGGAGATATGACGAGCAGAATCGACTTGTAATGGCTTTGTATCGATACTTGTACGTTTTTCGATATGAATGACGACATCGATGTTTTAAATCTTTTGCCCACTTTTGCCTTAAATCACAGTCATCAATCTTCTAATCAATATATACAAAGTTCAAAATGCACAAATATTATACCACGTATAGAATCATAACAGTCATAATATAATATTAAAAAAACGCAAAAGATAATAAACCATTGGAAGATTTTTTGGACAAGAACATTTTTATGCTACTTAAAATATTCCTGTTCGATACACACACCTGTACTGAATATTATACGAAAAGCAGAGCTTGCTTCAAACAGATTCAACAGTTTACAGACCAAACGTTTTTCCTGATGGTATGCATTAAAAATCTGGACTGATGCAAATATTTGAAATAATTCTAGATTTCGAGCCGATTTCTAACTGCAAAAAGTCTGCACAAATTTTGTTTTGCTTATTTCAAAATTTTAAATATGAGTAAGTATTCAAATTTTTTGCTGCCCTGGTTCAATCCACCTATTAAACCAGGATCCTAATGGCATTGCATATGAATGAACAGTTCACTATTTAGATTAATGACTCAAATACTTAAACAATAAAGACGAGTACATGCAAATATATATTGAAGAAATAAAAGAAATAATTATTTTATGAAGGGAAAGAATTTTGCGGTTTATTCGGAGCAGTTTTTGCCATGTCAATTCGTAAATTATATAGAAATATCCTAAAAACCATAGATATCAATGTTTTGCTTTTCACCGGTCACAAGAAATAAACAGAGCAGTTCATAGGACAGTATTGAAGAAAACAAACAAACAAACATGAAAAAGTAATAGTCATCGTGAAACAGTTACACATTTTATTCAAGATGAAATGTAAATAAAGGAAATAATATTATCACTCACTTTGTGTTAAACAAATTCTGTTTCAGGGGAGAAAAGCATTCGTAAGATGCTTTGTTGCAAATATTGCACAGTTCAAAATATTAACTCAACAAAATTTAGCTCTTAAACATAACAATTGTAAAATAAAAATAAAAAAAAAAGTAATGTCAATCTTTTACAATTAATAGAAATGAAAATTGATAAATAATACAGATAACCATTATTACAAGATTTGTTTCATACAATAGTGAAGCACAGCCAATTGAAATTAAAGAACACTTTCTAGATTTCTGAAAAATTATTGATTCAAGAGTTGCTGCACTAACAAATTGATCCAATTTGATCCATAATTTATCGTTTAGCTGATCTTAATATAAATACTGAAAATATACCTGGTCAAGGGTATGAAAAATGTGGCAAAATATGAGAGGAAAAATGACAGCCTGCAGACTCCCATTTTAAATGTAAGTCCCAGATCTTTTATATTCCTTGTTGTGCTCATATCCTCAATTTAGTAATTAATTATGTTGCATTAAGTAATATTAATTTTAATATAGTACTTCTTTTTTATTATTCAAAACCTATTTGTGTTTTTTCACGCTTTTATGTTTTTAATGACTTCAACAAACTAACAGAAATGAGTAAATCAAACATAATAATAATATGTGTGGATCTAGAATTAAAACTGACTGATGAAACTGATACAGATAATCCAAGGGATATAAAAGCAATAGTACTTGCAGATGAACTAAATATAATCACAAAATTTCTCAAATCAATATCACCACCAACTGAAGTATTAGAATTTATGTATCAAAATAAACTGACAGGGCCATTCTCTAATATTACTTTGATATTACAAATTTGGTTAACTTTGCCAATTACAGTAACCAATGGAGAAGTATCATTTCTAAAATTAAAAATTATGAAGAACTTCCTATGATCAACCACATCACAAGAAAATTAACATATAAAGCAAAGATATCAAATGAAAGTGAAATCTGCAACAATATTGATTTGGAGCGTTTCATAAAAAATTAGCAAGCTTGAAAGTTCAGAAAGTTTTTTCTCTACAACCATTAAATAAAATTCATATTTCTGCTGCATATTTCATCAATGAATGACATTGATTACATGCCCTGTGGATTCCAGTTCCAAATCCATGGCCTGTTGACCAATCACATTCCTAGAATGTTCGAAAACCACAGGCAGAATTGCATTCTCATTGCAATTCGTGCTTCTTTTGAACTCTGATAGACAAGTGAATGATTTTGCAGTTGCATGCACATACATTCTTGTACTTGTATTTCTCATTACATTTCACATTGATAATTCGCGACAGTGACTATGAAATTTGTACTTTAGTTGAAATTTAGGAAAAAGCGAATTCAACAACTCTACAATTATTGCCAGAAATACGAGGAAGTTTTATGAACATTTATATACATTTATGGAATGGTGAAAAACTAATAGGATGAATTCCTTTAGAGAGAATGTTTTCTTGGCTTACTTTACAAAACTTTGTCCACATTATAAACCCTTTAGTTTATGGAAGATTTACTTAATGTTAAGAAGAATATGTAGAGTGATTCATCACAATCAGGCATTAGATCCTTAAGATAGTATCCTGTTATCCCCTCCCTTTCCCCCTGAATATTAGTTGGCAATTTTTTAAAATTCATCTGACATTTCTTGCTTTAAATATTTCATTCCTTGAGTTCTACAATTTTGACTCAGATTTACAAGAATGTAAGAAAGGTAATGCTAATAAGGAAAAACAGCTATGTAGTCAAATCTGTACATGTAAAATTGGAGTGTCTGTCTATGAATTAAAAATAACAAACTTTTTGTAATTGCATATGCTTATTTAGGTAATACAAAATCAATTCAATTGTTTTTTAAGTTTTTCCGTTTGCTTGTTTTTACAGGGTAATTTCTTGAATGACAACCAATTTTGTTGCAGTTTTCATTGTAAGGTAGTGTTGTCAAGATTAACTTAAGCTACTTTTTTTTTCTTCCAAATTATTATTTAATCTTATGTAAAGAAGAATGTTTTGTTTTTCAAACAAATCTACTGTTTTATACTGATGACATTTTATACATATGATCTTTAAAATAAGAGAAAAGTTGCTGTCTCCAGGATATTTCATGAAAATTACCACTTTACCCTTTTCCATACCGTTTAGAGCATAATTTAAGAGTGATCTTTCTCAGTGATTTACACATTTAAAGGTACTCATTCAATTTTCTACTAAAATCTTTTAATTCATTCCAATACCATAATTATGCTTATAATAATAGCAGTTAGGAACTGGAAGATTAGGAGTAGTGTATGTAACAATGCATCTGCTGCCAATAGCAATATTGGTGGAAGCAATGATTATCAGAACAAACAAACAAACAAACATGTTCAGGAAGGCCAGGCGAGGCAAGGCAAGGCAGAGCAAGGAAGAAGAAATGGTGATTTTGAATCATGAGGTGCAGAGCAGGGCAGGGTGGAGATACAATATAGATAGAACTGAATTAATTTCTTTTCCTGTAATAGACAATTGTGATAAATAAATACCTGGGCATAGGGCTGGTGCGGGGTATTTCTGCTAGTTTACAATAAGGGGTTTTAAATGTAACAGATACCTTTTGGAAGAGGAATGGTTTGACACAAATAAATAGAATAAATCTAGAAAAATACAATTTTTTATTTGATATCTTTTAATACATTTTTTCTCTTATAAAATATGTGTATTTAATAACTACTTGTCTGTGAAAATAAGTCATGCATTTTGAGGGAACCATGACACATAAGGGCTTGTTTTATTAATCATGGGCAAAGTATAACATAGTTTCCAACTGTCTAGAGCACAGGCATAATAGTGCTGAAATTTATAATTCTAAAAAGAATTTTCATGAACTGATTTCACAAGAGATGTAGCATTCTGGATTGTTGCTTTCATAATGATTTTGAGTTTACTTCTCTCAACAAATTTTAGAACAATAATAATATTGCTTGAACAAATTTTACCATCTCATTGCAGTATTGTGAGAGAACGGGTACTCTTTCTGAACAGAGACATTTTTTAAACCAATGTTTTCTTAATGAAAGGAGATTGTATTTCTGTGTGCCTTACACTGATCATGTTGTAACAATGGATATAGTTTTCTAAGGCAAATGATTTCCTTCATCTGTGATTTCAATTCTAAAGTTTCTCCAGGATATCTGAATTAATGGTAAAAGAGCCATCAGAGAACATTTTTAATTTTCAGTGTCTTTCAGATAGTAGGAGATATTTTGAAGTCAAACCATGATTAATACAGTTAAGATTTTCAATGTAACTGAGAAAATTTGAATATTTCTTCAATCACAAGGCGTTTCATTGGGAAACCTGCATTTCGATGTCTTGAAGTTTATGTACTGGTGGGTGGTCTATAGTTGGTGAGATTCCTTGTATGTACTAGATTTCATTTCTTCATCATGAAAACTTCTTTCTAGCTGCTCAGCAGCATATATTATCCATAGATCAGACTGTTATTTATCAGTATATGTTCAGGCCTCCTACATAATGAGAACAGAGGTTTTTCAATAAGTGTTTAAAATGGTGTGGGTGTTTTGCTTGTTACATGTATAGATTTCAATGCGTAATGTTTATGAATATTACCAAAAGAACATTTTGCAGGAACTAATTTCTCACATCATTTCACGAAAGTCATGACCACATAATAATATTGAAGTTGTAGGACCTACTATATTGGCAACTTTGATCATGGTAAAAGCTCGCGGCTTTAGGAATTTGATCCCTCACAGAATTTGTTTTTCTTTGGGAGACTTTCGTGTCACTGTGCTAGTAATTTGCGACTGTCTCACCGTTTGGCATCTTCAGAGAATTGGCTGATCACATGTGCCGCAAATACTAAAATTTTAAGCATCATTTGTCATGAAATACTGATCATTACAAGGTCTTGTAACATTGTGAAATGCAGGATAGATGTGTAACTTCCTTTGCATAAATACAAAAAGTTTTAGTATGCAGGAGGAACAGCTATGTCACCTCAAAGAGGTTTGTCAAACATTTTTCAGTAAGGCGATCATCTATTTATGTTGTCTCTGTTCATTTTTCATGATGAACAAAAGCATTTCGGGATGTATCAGCATCATTATTTGTGCCACATTTTGGTTGAGGGATTTCAACAATTTAATTCAATTATTTTAGAATCTCATGAATATTATTTTATCAAGATTCCACAATATCTCTCTCTACTTCCTCAAGTTGATCTATTAATAAATGCATTAAATTATAAGAAATGTGCAAGAATAATCTATGCCTTGTATACAAAAGAGGTAATTCCTTTTTTCAACTTTGCCACTAGAAAACAGTTCATCGTGTGAAATTCCAGATATCATTTCCATCAAGGACATTTAATTTTGAAGCATTTTTTAGATGTTGAAATCGTTCTCCTTTTTCATATTTCGTAAAAGGCCTGCGTATGCCTTGCTGCGGTTTTTCCCTAAAGTGTGTCACTGATCTTATCCGACACTTTTATTAGCAGATGGAAAAACCCTCTTGCTTATTTCCTGTCAGTTGGGTTCTTTTCGACTCCAGCTGTGCAGTTTTTTAGTCTCAGGGCTGTTTTCTGTTTCCTCATTTGGGCTGTTTTCTGTTTCCTCATTTGTGTCCAGCTTAGAGGTCCAGCCAATGGCCAACCACCTTGCAATTGCAACCACGGCTATGATAGAATATGTGTATGAATAAATGAGAAACCGAGATAGGTAGTAGTTGGCATCGTTAGAGCCACATGATCTCTGTTAAGGATCTGATTTAAAGCAGATTTTGTTTAAGACAAAAGTCTCTATCTTTAATTTTGTAGTTTCGAAATATATTTTGGCAATTTTCGAAAATGTTCCCTGGAAATGATAATAATGTCATTTTTTTAAAGTTCTTTAATTCATATGGGGAGAAAATTTAAAGAAAAAATATGTTTAAAAATTGTGTATATTTCCTCAGTGCGCAATTACAATACTTTCCCTTCTTATGGAGCACCTTTGTTAGGCCGAGAAAGTAAAAAGACGCATCGTCATTAGCTGTAGTGAGGAGGAGGAAGAGGGGGATGATCTACCCTCTGATTTCAGTGATGAAGACAAGGACCTTGAGGGCTTTGAAGACTGTAAGCAGCTGGATGAATATTACAGGTTTCAAATAGATTTTGCTATTGTCAAATTAACTACAAAAAAAGAAAGCGCTATTATGTTGGGGAAGTCACTCAGATTGCAGATGGTAATATGGGATATGAAGTAGAAAAATGTCTGTGATGGTACGCAAAACATTCAAGTTTGTTTATCTCAAAAAATATAATGTCATTGGAAATCAAAGGTGTGATTTGAACTTGCCATGTCCTTACTTAATACAATGGAACCCAGCAAGCAAAATTAAAAACTGCATTTAAGTTTGATTCTCCAAGCTTAAACTTCTTCTATAAGCTACAATAGTAAAATTATTGCAAATTATTGTATTAGTCGCACACCAGAATGAATTCAATATGCAACCTTTGTAATTTGTGTACTTCAAATGCCTGTAATAAGAGATGTCACTGAATAACTGCTTTCTTTCCTCCATGGTCAAACCTCTCTCACTGTAAGTCAAGTCTCCCATAGGTGAGGAGTTTTGACCATACTTGCATTAAGTTGGAAAATTTCAAATAATATAAGCTTATTTTCAGTCTTGTCAAACAATTTAAACAATATACATAATCCGGCACAGTATATCGCTGTTTATGGAATTACACACTTAGGGAGTGAAGTTTTATTAATTTTGAAAAAACACAAACAATTCCCTTATTTCTTATTATTTCTTTCTTTAGGTCTCTGCACTTCAGTCACTACAATTTACACTTCAATTTGACCCTAGAAATGTGCCTCTCCTGCTTTCAAGTCGTTAGTGTGTAAATGACGAAGAATGTGATGTATCTTGACTTTTAATTTTGTACACGAGTGTTTCTGAATTTGAAATTGTAAGAGTGATAGTGCTTGGCCGCCCCGGGTTCGATTCCCAGACAAGCCAAGACTATCGTGTGCGTTTTCCTTGCAACGTCTCAGTATATGTTGCTGTGTGACGATGAGAAAATTCACTACTCAGTTCGAGAAGACCGGAATATGGTGTGGGGATGTCTACGTGCTAACCCACGACGACGAGGCAGGGACGTCGCCGGTAGGCCCGAGCCCGTTCACGAGCTGTCGCGCCAAGTACATTCATACAAGAGTGATAGTGAGTCAATCTTTACATATTTATGTACTAAATATGTAATTTTTGAGCGATTGAGAAATTCTTCTTTATGCATATTTTAAAAAGAAAAAAACGTTTACGTTAGGACCAAGGTACAACATCTGCCTTGTCCCTTGGTTCTAGAAATGTTATTCATTGATTCCCAATATGAATAGCTTGACAAAAGTACAAATCGATATAGGTTGGAGAAAGTACAATTTCAGCAACATCGATTGATTGTTTAGGTTTTTCCGGCGCGTCAGCTACTGTGATGATTAGACTCCTAAGCGTTATATCCTGGGAGGTGGCGGTGCTCTTTCCACGCTAACTTGACCGCCGACATAAACGTCGTCTTGCAGGTATCTCCCCCAGCGACGCACCGCCCCGACCGGGAAAAGCTCGAAGCTCCCCGCATGTTGTCGAGTGAATGCGCGCGCGCGTGCGTGCGTGCGTGTGTTTACGTGCGGAGAAAGGAGACAAGGATGTAGAAGGAAATATTACACGTGAAGTACTCGTTTTTTAAGGTACTGGTCCGGCATTCGCCTGTTGTTGACCGGAGAAACTACAGATCAGAGCAGCCGGCCTCTGGATTTCCCCTCCAGAGGTTGAATTTGATCTAGCTTTACACAGTATCAAAAATTCGTCACCGTCGGGTCACACTAGCTGAAGGAGCTGCGGCTGAAGAATGCTGTCCCTGAACCACCGCAGCCGTTCATAGAAGTCAAAATGTGCAAAAATAAATCTTAAATAAACACCAAATAATCACACGTTTTATTGGATATTATTCAAACCAGTCTCTAAAATCCTGTCGCCAATACTAAGGGAAAACTGAATTTTTCAGCTAAATGGAGTAATTTTTGAGTCACATTGAAAGTCACACATTTACGAACATTTTAAATACACAGATAAAACATTGTTAATAACTAAATGAATTGAAAAGTTATTTGCTTATATTAATTTTATCATAAGTGTTGTACTTTCAACCGGTCCTTCAACCCTTGGCCATACTTTAAAAAAGTGCCATCAGCCATTTTTAGGTTAGGTTCAAACTTTGTTTTAAACTTTATGTAGCTAAAAATAGTTTACATGACTGTTCTCTCATTAAATAATGAAAACGAAATGAGGTGGTTAGAGAAGAAAAAGAAGGAGAAGTAAATACTTTCAGTAGGTCAAAAGTAGTTTTAATTTTTTTCTAGAAAAAGTGCATCTCTCATCAACTACAACAAGTTAGTTCGTAGTTCTTCTGACAAGTCATCAAACTGCTGTGAGAGATTTTAAACTAGTACTCCAACAGGTGACGCCTAAATTACTGTGGGTCTAAGGTACACGTACGTCCAAGTTACAACTCCTTCCCCTTCCATTGAAAGTGAATGCCTCGTTCCTCATTTTATTCTTTTACTTCCATCAAAAAGGAGTGTTAAGGAATTTCTCTGCAGGAACATTAAGATTCTTTTCTTCATTGCGCAAAAAAATTTCTTCTCACAATTCCTTCGTTCGCTTGTTTGAATTTCTGATTTTGGTTTTTCGATACAGCAATGATTGTTTCCCTGAACAAGCTTGCAATGCACATGCAATATCATTATTGAAGGGGTTTATCTATCATTCTCAATTACTGTTTTCTTGTTTGTTACATATTGTATTTGTTTATTGATTATTTTACTTGGTCAGCATTTAGGTGTTTATCAGAAATATCTTTACATATAATCAAATTTTTGTCTCAATATTGTGTCTTTTTTGCCATCGCTACGCATATTAGAGAAACATATAGGGATGTTATGGCGTATTGATTCTTATTGCTCCTCAGTGTTAAGCGATTTTGTTGTTAAAATGTAATATATAAGTAGAATTTTAAGTTGAATATCCTATTGTATTTTGCCCATTCTCTTCGTGTTATTCTTCACAGGTGCTTTTTCTCTCTAGTGCCATTTGAATTTCAAGTAGGGTTGTTTCATAATCTTTTCTGATTTTTCGATAATTCGTTTTAGCTGCTTTACAATTTATCAGATGCAAAGATCCAGTTAAGAATTAAAAAGACAAATAGATTTCAACGTTGACTTATCCTATCAACATCATCCTCAAAGTTTCTGTAACAAAGTAGAAGACATTCTCTGAACACCTGATACTCTCCGATTTTTTTATACTACTAGTTCTCTGTGGCTCTCATATGTAACTGCACCTCACGACGTCTATTATGTTATCTGCAGTGAGAGGTGAAGGATAATAAATTAACTACTTCATTGAGTAGAAAAAAAGTCAACTCTTCGATTAATCATATCGTAAAAGTCACTTGGTTCAACTATTCAAATTCAACTATACAGCAATTCACACAAAAGATTCACACCTGCCGACTAAATGCAGATTCTCACGTAATAGTATTAACGTTACTAAATTGCATCACATCGGGAAATTCGTATCAAATATTTTTTGCGCAAATTGTACAAACGGTGGGGGCAGACATTCTGGTAAAATTTACCCCAAGTTGACACCGGGAGTGCCCGATGGACAAGGCGGACATTTATCGTAAGACCGTCGGCCGCTGCAGATATCTTTCTCGACCGCGGAGCCTTCCTTACCAGTCTGTGGGGCTCCCAAGAAAAAGAGGCAAAGTTAGCACCTCTGAGTTATTCAAATTTGCAAATTTTTATTCTATAAAATTGGGATAATTAAAGACTAATTTCAATCATAAATTAAACAGCTTGACCTAAAACATATCTTGAAACAAGTATAATTAAGATGTGGGTGTGCAGACTTGACACCAAATGGAACATCCAATATGGAGTAACTATAAAACAAATTACAGTATAATTTTAAACCAATTAAATACTAATTTATCTTGAATATAATGATTACAATTTTTTAGACAGTCGGATACAAACACGTACGAAACAATCAGGCACGTTATAACAGGGGAGCCGAAGAAAAGAGTGAATCGCTCTTTACAAAATAAAATGTGAAGACAATACACATGACAAAAAAAAAAAAACAATTGCGTAAAGAACACAATTGTAATTGTGTGTTTCAGAAAACAGAATCCACCAGTGCTCTACCAAATTGTCAAAAAATAGGGAACATATTGTGCATTAATGATAAAATTTACCTGGAAAATCATTGATTAAGATATAAACAATACAGAATGGTTTCAAGTCCGAATAAAACGTTTCGCCTTCGAAATCGGTGGGCCGAAGTCTCGGGAGCGAGCCACGGGCGGGCAGGAAGGGGTCAGCAGCCGGGAGGGACTAAGAAAGGTTTTGCGCAAGGTTAGACACGACAGTGGAATCGCTGGGAGCCTCTGCGCATGCGCAACTGCAACGCTTCGTTCGAGTAACCGGTAAACGCCGTTCCACCAGAATTAGCGTGCGTAATCATCGTTCTCATTTCGCGCACTAACCCAGTCAGGTGATCACGATTATGGAATTTGTTCCAAACTGCGGTGGCAGTGCTGCTAGCTCTGAATTTCCATGATGCAACATCATGATGGTGACACTAATCTCTATACATAATTATTATCAAGGTGTAATAATATTTATTTACTTAATAATATAATTATTTATAAAGATTAGTGATTAGGTGGCGGCTGTAATTGAAAAAATACGAATCAAAAGGATACACCATTCTGGCAATTCAACGATAGCAGTACACACAGCTTGGAACGACTTCCATGTAGAACGGAGCATGCAAAAAGTCGCTTTATACTTCACACTACGCAGGTCACATGCTTGTCCCGCAACGTTTTTCTACGCTCCGCTCTGCAGAAGGTGTCTCCGAGGCGGCCGGCGGCGCAGACTGTCCGCCCGTGGAGAAGGGCAGAGGCGACGGCGGCTGCTCGATCTAACGGGGCGCCGCCGCCCTCAGAGCGCCCGCGAGCGCAGCACGACCAGGAGGAGGGAGACAGCGGCCGGGGCACGGCCAGCCAGAGGCGCTCCTGCGCATGGGGAACGCACTGCGCTGAGCAACGGGAGACTCGCAGGGGAATAGTCCCCGATACAAGCAATAAAAACCAATTTTGGACTAACAAGAAAACAAGTTGTTTATGAAAAGCATCGTTTAGAAATAAATGAAAATGGTGCCTGGTGTCCGCCATATTGGATTTTAGCCTATGACATTCACGCCGAATGTGAGTGTATGTCACATAAGAATACTGGTCGAATTAGGCGATAGACGGAATAGAGAGATTACTACAAGAAAATACCGTATTGACAGCTACTGATTGGCCACTGCTGCGTTAGTTCATTTGCTAGAGTTAGAGTTAGAGTTAGTTCATTTGCAAATGGCTTCATCACTATATCTTACAATGTCATGGCCCTACTTGACGTTCACTTGTTTCCTGATCTGTCAAAGTGGTCCCTTCTTAGAGTAACTCCTTCATAACAAAGAAATCCAGATACACTATCACGAAACCCAACGTTAATTAGTGGCGGCTCGTGCGCGTTTCCTGGGAGGAGGAAAGGTCAGCAGCACAAGCTACTTCAAATGAAACGTGTAACAAATTAAACTGCGTGCCTTCACTAGCGAAACGCTGAAACAGAACTCTCCGTTCGGGAGCCCCTTCGTTCGCGCTTTTGCAGTAGAAAATTACATCGCGCGCCAGCGTCTGTCCTTCGTTCATCGCATCGCATCGCGAAGCCCTAGGACGGGTTGATCTAGTTGAAAAAATGACCGCCAGATGGCTGTTCAATGAAGGGAGGGAAACGTTCTTTTGGCCTGCAAGAATACATTTAAAAGTTTTCTCTTCTGACCGCAAGAGTGCTGTGAGATATGCGCGATTAACACAGGTCAGGAGGAAAACGTGGATGTCTTTTTGGGAGCGATATTGATAGTTTTTGCTTCGTTTAAAAGCGTGCATAGTTTAAAATAAAATATGAAAATAAATTCTTCATAGCTATAAATTCAAAAATGTAACATTTTCACTGCAACAAAGCAAATCTTTTTTGGTAACTATTTGAATTTAGAAGAAGAAAGTATGCGGGAGGGACTTTTATCCCTTTACCCCTGAGAAAACGCAACTGCTGTTAATGTAAATAATTTCGCCTTAATTTGGTGCCACAAATTAAAATATATAGAATGAACCTAAACTCTACTAGCATACTTTGGGAAGTGACTCGTGAGTTAGTATAGAGCAGGATAACGAACTTAACGAACAAGTAAAGGGATCAGCGTCAAAACTAACTCCAAAAAGAGCCATTTTGATAAGTGCACAAATACTTGTAGACAAGAGCCATTCCCGAGTTATATTTTCTCGTAAAGTTTCATTGACCTTCGTTATCTCAAAAAAAAAAGTTTTTTCTTAGTTCTTGATTCTGTGATACTTTCTAAATGATATAGAAAAAATTCAGAATATGAGTTACTCTTGGGTTAATTTTGCTCCATTAAGTATCTCAAAATATTTGGCCCGTAAAATAATAAATATCTTCAATCGACTGTAAATAAAGAGCTGAAAGGCTTAGAGAAACCCTAACCACTTTGTAACGAGAACACCCGAGCTTCGCCCGATTAGGAACTGCAAATGAGCTATAGGCATATACTCGTACAGGCATTACTCAAGAAAACGGCTTTAAGTTATTTTAACGATTAAAAAAGTATAGGTCTAAAAAGTTCGCGGATAAAAATCCGGTCAAAGTCGGGGGATTTTGAGGTGCCAAAAATCAACGACATACATGCGGACGCTTGTCGGCATGTAAAAGAGATCCCAGGAAAGGCTCATGGCCGATCCTGGCAAAATTAAATCCTCTAGCAATTTAGCACCAATCAGAGTTTCGATTTGAATTACTGGATAAGATTGCGAATATTGTATCTTGGTCTGCTCTAACTGGTATGCAAATCAAACATCAACATTGGCACACTAGCGCCCCCAGGGAAAACAATGGCAAACTATCGTAGGTATACTTGCTCAGCATTAGTCTCACAAGAAGGTGCTTCTGGAGACTAGCCTACGCACCAATCTGTGTACGGCATTAAAAAAAGAAGATAGATCTAAAATATGTTTTCTATACACACCTTTTGCAGAGTGAAGGGTATGTGTTTTTATTTTATTATTTTTGAAGTTATTCACACACCCACATTTCACTTAAAAGTGCAAACAAAATTTTAAAGTGAGCCGAAATTTAAAAAATAGGGAGACGGTAATAAAATAATGGAATTAGGACAAAATGTTACACAATATATTTAGCCTAATAAAATAATTTGGAAAGTAATTCGTGAACTACACAACCAATTTCATACCAGTGTGATTGCTACGTTACATGGTATTCATAAAAATACTTGGTACGTTGGTAAAATGGTCAATGATAAACTTGTTACAATCAGATCATATGTCATTATTTGTATTGGATTGGCTCGTTATGTAATCGAGTGGTTCGTTTCGCGCGGTAAATGAATATTCTAGAAACAGATTTGTCTAGGAAATTCTAAAGCAGAAAAAAGTTAAATTTTCTACTCGATACATTCTCACGATTCATTTTCCTCTCTACGAGAACGTCCGTATTTCGTGAAACATAGCGAATGGAGCGAGCGAAAAGCAAAGTACACTTCCCAATATTAGCCTGCCTGATGAAATGCGTTCAGTAATCCTCTCGATGTCAAACGAATCTCCCAATTAAAACATTCGTTATAAAGCAAGTCTGCACTTTCTGTTGTTATTAATTTTTTTTGCACGTATGTAACTTCAGCAATTTTGGAAGATTTACTCCAAACCTAGAGAAAAGAGAATATATTCATATCGAGAGAAGAGGGAAAATAATACAATACGAGGACAGTCTCGAAGAGGAAAAGAAAAATAATCTTAATTGTATAAAGAAGCAAAGAGCAAGGTATATGAAGGTAAAAACATGGGAATAATCAGACAAGGAAATAGGGAGACATGCAACAGGGAGAGGTGGCAGGCAGATGGCGGGAGAGAAGTGGGGAGAAGGACGAAAAGAATGAAATGTGGGAGAGAATGTGAGAGAGGAAATGAAAGGAGGAGAAAGTGGCAGGTAGGATGAGTCAGAAAGTGGAGAACGAGGGAGGAGGAAAAACGATTAAGAGAATGAGGTAGTGTGATAGTGAAGGACAGAGGAAGTGAAAAGGGAAAAGAAAGAGAATGAGAGGGAAGGCCAGTTGAGGCAACAAGGCAAGTTGGGGAGGACGTGGTCGTGGATGTGGACGTTGTTGTGGGCATGATCGTGGGCTTGGACTTGGGCGTGAGCGTGGACATAGATGTGGGCGCGGACGTGGTTGTCAGCGTTAGCTTAGGTATGGATGTGAGCATAGATGAGGACCTAGTTGAGAACGGGGAGGTGGTTTCGGACAAGATCTGGGCGTAGGCAAGAGTATAAATGTGGAATGGGTGTTGTTGACGTAAGCATAAGGGGAAATGTGGCGGTGAGCGTGGGTGTGAACGTGAGTGCGGGTGCAGATGCGGCGGTCTGTGTATAGTAGGCGTGAGCGTGGTGTGTGAACATTGCGGTGGTGAGCGCGAGTGGAGCGAGGGTGTGGAAGTCGTAGTCGGAGGCATTAGCATGGGCGTGGGCGTGGGCGTGGGCGAGGCCCCCACCTTGTGCGGCGGCGGCGGCGGCGCCGGTGGCGGCGGCGGGCGGCGCCGTGGAGGCGTCGTGGGCGTCGAGGAACTCGTAGGTGGCGTTGAAGCCCGTGCCGTCCAGGCGGTCGTTGGAGCGGAACGTCACCCGGAAGAACTTCCGGTCCGACTCCACCTGCAGCGCCTTCAGCTGGCCGCAGTAGCGCGAGTACTTGCGGTCGCGCGCCATGAAGTTGGAAAACTCCACGTAGTCGCTCGCCGTCAGCGCCTCGCACCTGCCACACATTCATTCACGAGGAGTCCATCAATTGCTTTCAGATCATGGGGTTGGGGAGATGGAAAGGTTCCACGTTTGTACTACACGTTTGTACGGAGGATTACACCAGTCTAACTTAACGGAGGATTACTCCACGTTTGTACGAGTACGAATGGTTAGAGAACACTTTTACAATAAACGGCAGAAATTTACAAAACATGCGACGAGGAATATGGAAGGAGGCCGAGAAGGCTTTGACTCGCAACGCATCACTCGGGGTAGTGTGTACCCCCCCCCCCCCGCCGAAGCACAAGGCGTGTGCGCGGGCGTGTACTCACGGCTGGACGCCCTCCACGTCGAAGTAGTGGAAGCGCAGGCGCACGCGCTGGCGCGGCCGCCCGTGGAAGAAGTAGTGGCACTCGGTGTCGCGCGGGTACAGCCCCGGGAAGTTGGGGCTGGCGAAGGCCCCGGCCGCCGCTGCGCTCGCGTTGAAGGCGAACGCGCACGGGAAGTCGGCCAGCTGCTGCCCCGACGCCACGCCCAGGTCTGCAAGCCGAGCCGCGCTTGCTCTCCTCCCGCCTCCGCGCCGGCGCGGGCGTTGGATGGATGAGCGATAGGAGGAATGTGCGTTTCGATAACCTTTCTTCAATTTACTTTCTTATTTTACGCAACAACTGTGTGACGTGCTACGGGGAGAGGTGCATTCTGTGCACTTTTTCGTAATTCTGGGATCCCTACCCTAAACCGTATACAAGTTGAATTCTGAGTAAAGAAATTAAAAGAACGTTTTGAGCAAGAATTGTTAACAAAACATTCGCTCCGATGTAATGAAATCTATATTCATACGCAAATCAGTTATATATTTGGGTTCGTATACCCCATCATGTCCTTCGTGAAGGAATATACTTTTGCCACGACAACATGGAGAATGATAATTTAAATAACTATGTATTTCCGACTGAATTCTAAAGCACGTGCACAGATAAAGAAGATACATTTATGTCCAGAAGCAACAGAAGGGGGCCATCTGAGAATTTGCTGAAGAGATTACGGAAACTGCACGAAAACCTGATCGAGATGGGGGTCACTGACCCAGAAGCTGAAGTTGAGTGATTGGATGAATGGGTAATTGGATAAATTGCCTGGCTGAATGTGTGAACGACGGTAAAAGTGCAAGAATGAATGAATAGGGAAGGAACGAAGAAATAAATTAATTAAAGACCGAATGAATGATTGCAGGCTTCTGTACCTGGGAAGGTAAACAGTTGACTTACAGGGCGTTGAAGCTCACCAGAGGTAGTAATCATTGCCATTGTCAAACTCATGTCATTGTCATTGTCGACATGTCATTGTCAAACTGAGTTTACTTTCTGGACACCACTTTAATTACAAAATTATAAAAAAAAAACAACTTGGTTTTGAAATTCATTTTCAGTTTCATATCGTTAAAATCGGGAGACTTCACCCAAATTAAAAGTTCGTTCTTGTATGAAAGTAATGAATTTCGAGATTGAAACTTAGGATAGGACGATCTTGGCTGCGTGTGCATATGTTACCGTCACTGTGTTGCGTTCGTTCTTCGCAATTGATTTTGACCTATCTCTGTGTTTCGGAGGGGGAACACTCTCTTGTTCATGTACTTACGGCAAGTAAAAGAATTCTGGCAAAATGCGTGTCAAAATTATATTCTTCGATAATTCCTGCGCTGTCAGATTCCATACTCACACACTCAGATCAAGAGAGATTAAGGGTGAGAGCGGTCATTGCGTAACTCCCTGATGATGATTTTTTAAAATCGTAAAAATTATAACGCAACATTAAAAATTTGTTTGTTTGTTGATTTACTATCAATTTATCAAAAATCACTAATTTACATGTACAAACATTTAGTCCAATGAGGTGACAAGTACTATTAAGACACCTATTTATATTCTCCTTAAACTTAGCGACAGAAACTAGACTTTTAAAATAATGACGCAGGCTATTATATCTGATTAGGTCAATATCAAAGCATTTTTTCAGAACAATGTTTGTTCCCAATTTAAGAGCATTAATTGAATTCTTGCAAAGCTAAAGAAGCTAAGTGTCAAAAATATTTTTTTCGGGAAATCAATAAAAATCTATACGAATTTGTATTGTCGTATAACCAGAGCCACCACTGTATCTAGTGTTGATTGTGGTTGTATATCAAGGCTCTTCCTTCCAAGTAGTTAACAAATATAGCTCTTTTAATTATGCATCGGAACCGATGTATTTAATATTTAGATGTCAAAAAGCTTCGTTTCGAACATTTAGGTGCTTTGCTTATTTGTCTTTGCAAGGTCAGAATTATCTATATTTCGTGTCTGATGATCTTGTACATGTCTAGTTCAGAGAGTATTGAGAAAAATATTTGTGGAAATTGCAACAGTAAAACACAGCCAACCTAATGAATATGTAGGAGACCTAAGGAGATATGTAGAGAAGTGCAGATATGGAGATATGTAGAGAAGTAGAGCAGTAAGGGATTAAGATAACAGAGAGAAAGCGTAGAGAGTAGCCCTTACTCAACCAAAATCACCCTAGTGATATTTCAGAGACCGCAGTCCTGAAGGAATCTTTATGACACGCAGGGTGTAATTTAAACGTCAGTCTTGCAGCCCAGACTTAGCAAAGTGATTCTCATTTGTTTCCCCACATAAAATAATTCCTTCTGGTCAGTAGTTCAGCCAGTAGTTGGTTCAAAAAGCCTGAAGAATGGTGGTAACAACATGGAACAGTAGTTCCATGTACAATGCAATAACATTTCTTTACATAAAGGCGTAACCAGGATTTATCTCGGCTTATTTTATATTATTTGTATTTATATTCATTTGTGATTGCCAAACATGTCATAGTCAAACTGAGTTTACTTTTTGGTCATCTCTTGTATTACAAAATTATCAACAAACTTGGTAAACAAAATGGTTTTGAAATTCATTTTCAGTTTCAAATCGAGGACGTCACCCAAATTAAAAATTATTGTATGAATGTAATGAATTTCGAGATTGAAAATTTATTACTTCAATTGCATTAGCAAACTTTTTTGATAGAAATGAAAAGTTTCCTCTTGAACATGCGCTTGAATTCACGTAGATTAAAATTAAATCCATTAACCTATCATTAAAATTGAAAATATTTGAACCGCATAATTGGTGTCGGATGTAAAGGAGATATTTTTAAATTCACGTTTCAGTTATCCTGGATTTTTATTCGAGTAATGGATTGCATTTTGATGGTCACTTCTCATTAGCTAACAAGCAGTAAGTCGATAACAATGCGCAGCAGCTCCGGTAAAACATTTAAATGCACGTTATTCCCACATCAGGAGATTTAAATTCATTGCATCGTCTCTGATACATTTGATAAATATAATCCCTTTTCAGCCTTTCTAGAGATAAGAATAGAACACAAATTCCATTCCATTATCCCTCCATTAATGTGAAATTACCCGTTGCACCCATGCATTGTGAATTACCACTTGCGGGAGGAACTACTGTTTCAAATATTTCAGTTTGCAAGTATCAATTCCTATTGTGCAGTAACATGAGCCATATTCATCTCAATGTGAATATGAGAAAATATTAATAAATTAAAAAGACAAAACAAGGGAGCAATAAGATTGACACTGAGATTAATATGAAAATTAGATAGAAACCCATATCCCATATTAAGGACGGGGTATAAATTAATAAATAAATAATAAATAAAGAAAATACCCGAGTGTATTTTGTGAAACGTGGAAACGTAATTATAATCAAAACATTAATATAATGGTTTGAAATGAACAATAAAACAAAAGAATGGTTAAAGAAATGAGCGAATGGCAGCTCAGGAATTGTGTAACAAATGAAAAGTGGCGTGCTACTAGTACAAAGAAAGAAGAAGCGTATTGGGAATTAATCTGCGCCGCGTATCAACAGTGAACTTTCAAGAGAAGCATTGTTGAGGTCCACTCACAATGCAAACGTAAATATAAGCATGGAGTTTTCATAAAAGTTAGGACTACGTCCACAAGCGGACGCAGCATAACACGTAAGCCGGTAACTTAAAAGCTTGCAAGTTTCAAGCTTCTGTGCTTATGCTTAAGTAAGACATAAGAAATGAACCAATTACAGTACGTTAACTCAAAATCGAGAATCGAAAGAGAAGCGAAGTGGATAGACGAACTAACGCCGTATGGGACATCGACACAGTCGATACTTCGAAATCGTTCAACATATCCAACCAATAGTTAACTAGAATGTCTCACTGCCAATAGAAACTCTTACTTTGCTTACGTTTATGTTAGACATTGTGAATACTTCAGTCTCTTATGTTAATGTTTACGTCTATGCATTATACTTATGTTTACATTTCCATTGTGAATAGGCCTTTACTGTTATAAGAAAAGACGAGGCGAGATAGTGAAGCAGTACGAACATGGTGTGATGAGCTCCGGCATATGTAGATAATTTTTTTTTAAATTTTGCATAGTAGAATTTGAAGTTATTAGCACAAAAACGGCAATTTGGACAAAGTATAGACATTTCCAAAAGTTAAATTATAAAAGTCTTCAATGTTTTTCGAGTGTGGAAAACGAGAGGTAGCTGGGCCGTGGGAGGAGCCTGGGAAGAAGTGGTGCCAATGGACCAGGAGTTGATTATTCGTCGGTCAAGTTGGCATCAAAATGAACGAAAGGGAAGGGGACATTTTAAAACTCTGGTAACGACCAAAAGATTTCAGACAGTTGGTAAATACACAGACCTACGTGTATAACGAATGAACGCAAATTATTGTATTGTTAATTTAGTGTGAATGTGTTTTTATTTTCTTTAGAATTTTTGCTGTGAATATGTTTACTGTATGTATTCTATGTCATCCGAAGCAGATGATTGATAATAAACAGCGTAACAGAGCATTGCTGCACGTTTGAAATATTTTTTTCTATTTTAATAAGGGATTAAGCCGACCCGGATGACCGAGATGGCTAAGAGCATGTACTGACTCAGCGCTTCGGTCCGACGGGTTCGAGTCCCGCCTTGAGCATGGTTGTCCCTTGTCTCACATGTATGAATTGTCGCACAGCGCTTTGCTTCCTGCTGGCCACAGATCCGGGAAGCCTGCAAAGTGTATATACATATATACATATATACATATATACATATATACATATATACATATATACATATATACATATATATGTATATATACATATATATGTACAAGATATTTATTTATATATAAACTATATGGAGGAAGCGCAGAATCGATTCCAGGAATTTTCGAAAAATATGATGTGTTCTTTTCATCTTCCCGCCCTTACTTTGTCAGATGTGAAAGTATAGTGATTCCTGTGTATAGTAAAGTACTTCTTCTAACACATTGTGTGGCCCACAAATCCATGTTTTATAGGTACTTGATACCGAAAATTCGTTTGACGATGAAACGTATCTGTCCGTCCGACTTTAACCTAGCATCTAAACCCTTTAGCCCATTTTCTCCAAAATTGATATTCGCCAATCGATTTAAATGAAGTTGAGGCCCTTGAGTTTCAAATCGTTATTTTGATTTTTTGGGGTACTTTACATGAATCCTCAACATTTTCAAAATATTCTCAAAATTGGCTTCATAAGTTTTTTATTACAGACGAATTAAACGAAACGTATTAAAAGAATGGCACAGGCCTAATCTTAGTTGAAATCTCTGATTTGTCGAAAATTGCAAAATATTACAATTGTTTTAGGCGTCTTCTTTCTACTACATTATTGGAGATCGATACCTTTTTCCTTAATTAAATATATTCTTTAAAGACAAATCTTGTCAAATTCTTGTCTTGACAAAGTCATGTAAAATGTTTCGGAAACAGAGTAGTTTAGGCGTAATTTTGCGTTAAATATCGGCAATTTTTAAATATTTATTTTCTCAAAAATGGCTCCAATTAAAAACAAATTCTCGTACGTATCAAAGAACGGTAAAAAAGCGGAAATGGTCTCATTTCCGGCGAACTCTATTTTCCAAAAATTAAAAATTAACATTTCAAAACTAGAAATTTGAACATAGAGATTTTTTTCTCAACATCTGTTCAAAAAACGGGGTGGAGATGAATGACTCCACTAACTGATTTGCTACCACCTTGGAAGTGATATCAATAGTGTGACGCGGTAGGATTTGAGAAACGACTACGAAGACACGTAGTACTCTGTTTCGCCATATTTGCTCTAAATTATTTGTAAACTTGATTTAGGTCGAAGGAGAGTCCCTGTCGTAAGTGGAGACCTATCACGTAGCCTAGGTCCTATCACTAGGTCCTAAGTCCTATCACTTTTTACTAGGGCCGCCGGAATATCACTTTTCATATCTGCTGCATTTCGACTGCAATGTCCGGTTTCGGAAATGTTTCTTGGTCTCCTAGGACCAGGGTTCTCACAACGTAAAAATTTAAGCCATCATATTCAGCTTCTCCATCCACGCCATGATCGTCCCTTTATTGTCGGTATATAAAACTCGTTCACACTTTGCGCGTCGTTATAAAGGCTGATCCATTCTGCGTGGTAGCGTCCCTGAGGTGATAAGATTCTTTCGAGTGACCAACTTCGGAATTTTATATAATATTGAAGGTAACCTGTGAATTAAGTATCATTATTATGAATGCAGATATTTTCGAATGGTCAGGGTGTGTAAGGCGCACTTTACAGCCTGGCCATTCGATGTTGCTTCCGTTACGAAGCTATTTTCACTTTTAAATCAATAATCAACAAAGTGCGGTTCGTTCGCACGGATCTATATGTTACATTATTATCTATTACATAACTATATTATATTAATATCTGTATTACATTATTATCTAGCTATTATTATCTAACCTAGCTTATTTTCTAAAGAATCGTAACCGGAATACTTTAAATAATTATTAAATGTAACTTGGAGGAATTAAATGTAGACCAGAGCCTAGGTTCCAGGAGTGACATTAACAGAATTCTCGTCACCATCCAAATAGCAGCTGTGAGCAAAGCGTCATCATTTTGCTTAAAGAGTACGTTCGTTTGAAAACCCTAAGGAGGAAGTGAAAAAGAGGACAGGAGGAAAGAAAACCTAATAATTGAAACCATTTTCTGGACGTCAATATGAAATCACCGTGCCGTCTTAATTGTTGCGAATCGTCAGAAATAAAAATAATTTTCCTACTATATATTTTACATGTTTCTTTTCATACACAAAAGACGAATTGAATCACAAGTTTATACGATATTGCTTTCATTTATAGGATGGTTTACATGTCACTTTGTATGACAATAATAATAAATATGATCAGTTAAATTTCTGTTTGAATGTGTTCGTTTAACCGAAGGCACTCTGATAATCGCTGCTCTGCTGTACTGCCCAATGCACGCCATTGGTTTTTAATAAATCACTTCTAAGCAATTTATTGGATAAAAAGGGACGGTGGAGAAACTGTTCTCTTCCCAACACGAATTTGCAGGATTTACAACGGTTATGCAACGTGAACAGAGATGGCCTTAGTTATCAATAGCGAACTGCAGGGTAATATCAGCAGAGGCTCCCATTTTCCAAATGACCATTGGTATCAGCGAAATAGGCTGGACGTGGGCAGACAAATCGTAAGGAGGAAGGCGAGTCCCAGGGATGTAGAAGCTTTCCCTACGATACGTTCCGAGCACACACAGCCCGGAAATGTCTACACACTTGCGAACAGTGGCATATAGTGAGGGTGATAACGTAGACGTTCTCTACACATTGAAGTAAAATGCAAGAAAATGATTAATATAGTAAAGATATCATTCTTGAGAACGTATTCTTCAATTCTAAATCTGATTCCGAAGGGGAAGGGGAACGCAACCTTAGCGTCCTTCCGACGAGGATACAAATAACCACAGGAACCTTTCGGAGATATGTTCTGTCTTCTTCGCTTTATTGCCCATAGATAAATTCTGCTCGCATCGCTGTGAAGTCGACGCAAAGAGGCTGAAACTAAGGGTTGGGCATAAGGCATATCACTGTCGCCGCTCATAAGGCTTTTTGATTAGAAGCGTTTCAGAAGTCTGTGATGTTCAGTGGGTGTAGTTACACTTATTATTTTGTACATAACACGTGTTTTGAAATACAAAGGACACATTTTGAAGGAGTTTGTCTTAATTACGATCTAATTATACTTGGGGATGATAATTAAAAAACCTTTACTTTTGTGTTCATACTTCTACCCGTTTGAATTTGTCTTTGCACATACTCAGAACATTGCCGTGGAAGCGACTACAGGGATGAAGAGATGAACAGTTGACTCTTAAGACTCCAAACATTCACAACAATTACAATTAACTGTACCACCGATAGACAAAAGGAATTTGATAGCGTATGCTCCATCATGTCTCTTACAAAAACGATAGAAAGGAAACAGAATTAGGAGATAGTTAGTTAGCCAAAACACTAATGATAATTTACTCTGGGTAAAATGGATTACGAAATTCCGCGCATCTTTAACCGATCATTCTCATAGAGGCAACTGCTGCCGCTACTGGAGGCATGATGAACTAATGTGTTTGGACACTCTTTCCAAATATTGCAATATTGGTTTGGGAAAAAGAAATGTATGTCAAGCAACTTGTTTGAAAATAAATCGTCATGAATTTCTTTGTATTGAAATGAAATTCTTTATAAAAATGAAAAAAAATGTCTTCTTTCTTTTGTAGTTTCGAACTTATATAATAGCAGTTATATAATATCGCACTTATATAATAGTTTTTTTCTTTCTGTAAAAACAACAAAAAATCGGAATACTGTGCATTATGCTAAGCGTATTATTTTAAATTCAAGAAAGACAATACTTATCACAAATATCTAATAATATTAGAGGTACTAGTGTATACTTCTACCAACCTACCCCTTATGTCACTTTCTTAGTATAACAAAACACGTGAATTTATGCTTTCACAAATGTGTCTTCAATGTGAGATCTGAATGGCATTTCTGCTCTTCCAAACGTCTTATGAAAAGGGACCTTCCGACGGGGGGGGGGGATGTAATATTCTATATAAAAGCTAGCTTTGTATTCCGACAAGAACCTATTAATTTACCCAGAAATGTATTTAAGTGGGTTGATGATAACGTGAAGAACATTGACATTTTTGGAACGATGAATATTTAGAAAGAGGACTATTGTGAAAATGATAAAATAAAAACAGTAGAAGACACAGATAAAATAAATAGTTTCATTTCCTTATAAAAAGGTCAAATAGTGATAGTCTCTGTAAAGTGAAATAAAAGAAATAGCACTTTAATCAATTATATCACTTACTCTTATTCGTATAAATATACGGTCCGTTTAATACTAAATTGAATCCGTTTGATACATTTTAATTTGAAATTAATCGGCTACGAAGGTCATATGTATATATCTTGCACGTAGTAAGATGTGAAGGGATACTTATGTTTATTGTTATGTTAAAGTACATTGATGGTAATCGTCTAATGCTGACAGGCACGTGTTTGAGGTGTGACGCTCTAGTAGACGTTGAAGCAAAACAACAAGTAGAAATTTCTATTGTATTTAATTTCTCAGATGCATCTCAGTGGTCAACTTTGAAACTTCCCAGATTTATGAAGAACTCTTTATAAATTAAAATGGTACTTATAAAAAAACTTAATCTAAGAGCATCTCTCATTCTTTAATGTCACAAAATATTAAATTTCTATCACAATTACAACAAGAGTTAAAAATAATTAACTTTCGAAATGCGAACATTTTTCCGAAAATTTTGAAAATTTATATTATCGCGTAAACCAATATTTGAAAAAAAGAAAAACACGTGTTTCATATTTTTGCTCTTACTTTTCACAGAAAAAAGTTTAAAAATCTTGGACAATAAGGTCAAATTTTCCTTACATTACATAGAGCTCATTGGCAAAAGCCGGATAGACTGCGCAACAGCACACGCATGTTAATGCATCATGCCATCTCACCTCACGCCCAGCAACACCTAGCAACAATGTCCAGATTTGCGGGTTTCCAACACAAATTTGTGGGTGAAACACAATGGGATATCTACCTTTTTTCATGGCTGTTCAAAAATATTGGTGCAATATTTGGAAGGAATCGCCCCAGCAGTTTCTGTATTTTAAGATGATTTATCGTCGGCGTCAATACAGTCATCTACATAAAAAAATAAAAACGTTTAATTATTGGAGTTCAACCGCTGAGGCTACTAAGATCCAAGGGGTTGTGATCAAATGAGAAGTATCGATATTGGCCATGAGAATGAAATGTACGATGGGATGTTGAAATCAGACACATGGGAGAACCCACAGAGATCTGCTCGAAATCTCCCCCATCACAAATTCCACACGGAATGAAATGAGTCAATTAAACACTCTCACTACGTTAAGGAAATATTACCCTTCTAAGCCTAAAATGCGTAACTCAATAGATTTAACTTTTGGCCACGGAGAAATATTCAAGAGACCTATTTATTGATAAAATACTCGTAGTAGAAAAAAATAGTAAAGCCTTCTTGAGTATTTATTAATAAATCAAGTCTACGCGTCTTTCGAACAAAGAACTTGTTACATACATTTTTATAAAATCATTATTACGCCAACCGGAAGAGTCCCTTGTTCACATTAATACTAACCAGAATGTATCATTATTTTCAACCATTTCTAAATAATAATGGGCTTCTTTCTTAGGTACCTTACAAATATCACTTAATAAAAAAGAAAGAAAAGAACTACAACTTAAGGTACGCCTTTTAGTCTTAGGAGAGTCAAGTAGGCATTTTCACTCTTATTTGTACAACCGCCTGGGAACCCCCAAGATGCAAGGGCCCCGGGTCCATATTTTTAGGAAACAAATAAAAAGGGCCAAAACGGTATTTTTTGGATTTAACCACTACTTACCTGTATTTTTTAAGAAAATCAAGTCATTTTCTTTTTGTGACTGTCCTCCCCACTGTCTTTCATGCCATTTACCAATTTATGCTATAACGTACGTCATAAACAAAGATTGTTTTACTCACAAATCGAATATCACCTGGAAGGGATGCCCCTTTACCCTGGATGTGCTGAAAATTCCTAATTCGGGGAAATGCATCTGTTGAAGTCTTTACAGTTGGCACTTCGTTCGAAACAAAATATTTGTTAAAAAACTAAGAAACGTGCCAAGAAACGAAGCATTTAGAAGAGAATAAAACAGTGACCCAATAAAAATTGAAATACGTGAAATTTCACGAGTCATTTCGAGGTAGACCTTACGACAATTACGTTGTCAAGCCCTTTTAAGTGCAACATTTTGCTCGGGGGGGGGGCACTCACTCTCGATGAAACGGTTTGAAGCATTTAAAAGAGAATAAAACAGAGCATGCGACCCAATAAAAATTGAAATACGTGAAATTTCACGAGGAATTTCGAGGTAGACAGCTACTTGTGAAGCCCTTTTAAGTGCAACATGTGGTTGGGGGGGGGGGCACTCACTCTCGATGAAGCTGTAGGCGGCCTGGAAGCCGCGCGCGCCGTCGCCCGACGCGAAGCCTCGCAGCTCCAGCACGAGGCGCGGGCCGGAGGAGAGCACGGGCCGTGGCAGCGCCGCCCCGCACAGCGCGTCCACCTTCTCCAGGCGGCCGTCCACCGGCGCCAGCACCACCAGCGCGTCCACGCTGTCGCACCTGCGCAGACAAACACTTGGCACGCGTCTCCCTCTGTATAACAACCCGAAACCAGAATGCAATTCTATTGAAGTATTGCCTCATTTTACGTGGCGAGACTCGGGCCATCACGCCCGTCTTCCGTCTGACCACGCAAATTTCGCTACGCTCCTTTCACCCACTAGCGGACAAAGGAGGTATTTCATGGGCGAGAAACAGGCGATTAGAATTTAGCTCAGAGGCGTCATTTAGGCTTGAGGATATTTTACATGCAAGTAAATCTACTAACATGGGACAGCTGGCTTTACTTCCCATCCGAAGGATTTTTTCACCCTTAAAAATCCACGACTTCGATCGGATTTGAACCCGAGAACCCGCCGCCACCGCACAATTATGCCACCACCCTCCAGTTTGTTCTAAATCGCCAAATACACATGCTAATACTAGATTTTGGTGTCTTGCAGCATTATATCCTTCAGAATTCAAATGTTGTCAGTCCCAAGACTTGACGCATGTTTCTCCATGTATGTTGACCACCACCCTCAAGAGTGTGAAATCCTCCAGAGAGAGAAAAATCACTGACATGTTCAATTTTATGGTAGTTTTTTCGCGATTTAAAAAAACTGGATGGTGATGGCGCAATTCTAGCTTCATAAGCGGATTCAGCACGTCGACATACAGAAACATGTGCAAACTCTTTGGGACTGACAACAGTTCTCGAAAACATAATTCCATTTTTAAATTTCGCGATAAAAAAATTTGGAAGGTAGTGGCACAATACTGGCATCAGATTCGAATCCAGCACGTTAACATACATAGAGAAACATGTGTCATGTCGTTGGGTCTGACGGCTTCTGTAGAGTATTCTGCTACAGGACACTAAAATCTAGTATTCACATGTGTTTTTTGCGATTTAAATAAAGATGGAGGGTGGTGGCGCAATTATGACTTCGAATTCGGATTCAGCACGTCGACATACATAGAGAAACAAGTGTCAAGCCTTTGGATCTGACAACGTTTTTATTTTTTGCCTGTGTAATCAAACCACAGGCCCAGAAGTTGCGTTAACACTTTTCCCATCTTTAGTGGTGTTTAAAATAATATTCAAGTATGTGATGAGAATTATTGTAGACCCCTTCATTGAAGATGTTTTTTTAAAAAAAATTCACTTCTGATAACTTACAATCTATTCATTTTGTAACATTTATCAAGTGGTAAGATAAATTATTAATTACCCTTTTTAAATGAAAGATACTCACTGAAAACGGGAAAAAAGTGTTTTTGAAAGCTAACTCTGGGTCTCTGTGTTTAAATAAATATCACAAGATGTTTTGAAAATTGATTATTTCTTTGTTCATATTCTTTACGGAGTGCCACAACAATTCTGCTGCTGCTACTACTACTACTGAAATCATATATACTTGAATATTATTTTACAACCACTGTTACAACCCCCTATTGCAGAGTATCCAAATAGAAATTACAGTGAGTGATTAATTCCAGTGAGTGATTGTTAATATTCGTGTAGCTGAAATGAAGAATCGCTATTTTACTTGGAATACACGTGGCGTATAAAATTGAAATAGCGGCTGCGCAATGTTGTCTTAGTTTTTTCTTTCTTCTCACTAGAGTGTGTATGAAACGGCAAAGCACGTTCGTATTTTTTTTTAAAACTGGCGTTTAAGTGCTATTGTAAATTCGAAAATTTGATGCTATTTTCACAAATAATGTTTGAGTTTTCGGATAAACTTTATTTGTAGTCAGTTGAAGCACTTTAACTCATATATACAATAGTGTTTACAAATTGCTGGAAATGTGCATTTTAACAGCGTGAGAGCTCTTTCGAAAAATTACATTATTGTAATTTTTGAACAAATAAAAAATACCCTGAAATGAACTTTACGTCATATTAAAGAGTGCAATTAGCACTATTCTTTCGAAAAGGTTGAAGAAAAAATGTTTCAGCCGTGTTTGAGAAAATAGCGTTTGAGCGATTCTGAAAATGCGAAACTTGCTAAAAATGCGCTAGTTTTGACAGAAAACTGCTGAGTTTTTGAGAAGCTTTATGTGTCATTATTTAAAGCACATGTACTCATAAATATAATAATGTAAACAAATCGCCGCTAATGTAAATATTAACGACGTGAGAGACAAGTAAAATAGAAAATCATTTGAGAAATTTCTGAAAAAACAATAGAGTTGAGAAACATGGCATTTACGTCATCTTATAAAGTACATTTAGCACTATTCCTCCCAAAGTGTAATGAAAAAATTGGAACCGTTTTTAAAAACATTTGTTTTTTGTAATTTTTTAAAATTGCACAAAATACACGCAATATTGCACGAAAATTACTGAAATTTCAAAAAATGTACAAAACTTCCTTGATAGGATAGGCATTGATAAGAAGAACACATTTCTTTGGAAGATACATCTCTATCTTCAGTTTTGTAGTGGAAGGGAAAAGCAGAAAAAATCCAAACTTTTGAAATTTTCAAAAATTCAGAGTTAATCGTGAAAATTGGGCCTCTGATTTATACAAACATTATAACAACAAAAGGTTGTTGATTGGTTGAGAGTTTGGCTTGATTCCATTGAGATGAAGGACGGCTGCATGAAGGTGCCGTAAATTGCAATTATAACTTGTGAAAAGTGATTAGAACTTGTGAATTGTGTATTGTGGTTGCAAGGATAGGCATCAATAGTTTCAATTTTAATTTGGTGAGTGCAGATAAAAATAATAAGTTGGATTCTGAACATCAGTTACTGAACCCCAGTTACTTCATCGGAAACTTCGCTTTATAGAACTGAATGTAAATAGTGTTTGTTGTTTGACAGAACCGAGTCAAATAACTGATTGAAGAAAGATGATATTTACGCTACTTTTTGTTCGAGAAAAACCCTATAACGTTGTTGTTGAACTTAGAATCATTTTCTGAAATATGTCGGATAGTGAGTACAGTTCTGAGAACCCTACTTCACCAACTCGTCACCTTTAGCCGGGAGACTGTTGATGACGGACTTGCTCTCTATTTAAGAATAGACGTTGATTCTTTACAGATGGAAAGGAATGCACTTGCCTATGCATATTCATGGTAAAATACAATTGAGTGAAAAATGCTTATATTACAAATAAATTAATTTTAACAAATCAGAAAACAATTGTTTCTCTCCCGGCCCATAAACGACACGTAATTACCCACGTCCGTGTACGTAACTAATATAAAAACCTTAGTTATACCAGTATAAATATCGTGCAGGTTATCATTATTTGCGTACGTTTGGAGAAGTTTTCCTCTGAAAATTTTCGTTCTTCAGAAATGTCGATTGCTGAATCTGGGGGTGCAATTCAAATATTCTGTGCCACACCTAGACACGTGAGAACTTTGAGAAGGGGAGAGTGCAGCTTTTCACAGCCAGATTATCGATGTGCCGTACTTCCCTGCAATTTGTAACTACCACAATCCACGAGGCAGAGTCATCCAATTCCATGGGAGTGAGCTTAACCTTACCCGTTGTAGTACCGACAGCCTCAGAAAATAGTCATTACACCACGTTTGATGATTCGTATAGGGAATTTATGGACGAAAATAACGTCGTTTGTCTGTCTGTCTGTCTGTCTGTCAGTGGCACATTTGACAGGTAGCCTTCCAAAATATAATTATTTTTTGAGTCTGAAATTTTGGGCGCGCATTGAACAAATTACAAAAAAATTCAAATAAACGGGTCTGCCACTCGTTCACAGGAACGCAAGACTGCCGGGCCGGTGAATGTATATTAAAATGAAATAAAATTTGAAGTTATGCTGATATGTGACATATTACCGAAAATTAAACTTGGTCTAAGCAAAGTGCGAAAAATGTTCTACTTCCTGTCCGACGGTACTCAGTCCAGTCGAACAATTTAGAAATGCGAATTCTTCTGGAGCGTCAAGTTAAATGACCTGGCGTACTAAATGTGTTCTGAGCTCTACTTATTTTACGATTTCTTGTAGAAATACATTAAGACCTAAACATGTATCACACTCATAAACTATCTGACCACTCTCAAACTGAAACTCCTTGGTTAAAACTCGGGGAGAGGAGCGAAGTCGGTAGCGATTCTCGGCGCGGCGGCAGCGACTCCTCGGAGAGTGGGAGAACCTGTGCGATTAGAAGTAAGGTCATCTTGCCGCGTGACAGGGAATTCACCGCTGTCAACCTCCCCCACCCCTCCGCTCCTCCACTCCGCCGGGCGAGGTGCAGAACATTTGAAGTGCGCGCCGGAAGACGCAAAGAAACCGCGGATTCTCGAAAGTAAAACTTCCGGCGATATACGTTCTCAAATAAGATTTGTTGTCGGGGAATTGAAGGGTCAGTCAGTAACTTTCTTTCATTACATATTATCTAGAGCATACCTTGTTGCTCTGACAAATTTAAATAAATAATGGGAAACATCCGTCAGTTGTTACTTGTCGCATCAAGACAATGTTACTGAATGACACAAATGTCAGTGTTATTCACATGCCCATGACAAGGTGGAAACATACGAGTACAGCTTCTCTGACTCCCATCTCGATCAGGTTTTCATCCAGTTTCCCCTGATCCTCGAGCAAATACTGAGATGGCCTCTTGTTTTGCTTCTGGACATAAATGTAACTTCAAATTAACTTCATTTTTCAACATACAAAATTCATTCGGTTTATTCTTCTGCTTTCATGGATGTAGGCCTTAATTCCTGTTTCTAAATTTAAAAAAATGAGTTTCTCCATCTTGTTTACGGGCGGCTAACATTTATTCTCCCTTTGGGTTACTTCATTTCGTTTTGTTTCTAATTATTCCGTATCCTCGCTCATTCTCGAGAAAAATGTGAAAAACGATAACCGTGCCAAACATCACCGCTCGTGCATAATACTCCCATCATTCCCTAATCAAAAATCGTTTTAATGAGGAAAAAATATAAAATGGAAGAGCAACGTCACCACTGCTTGTTATGAGTTGCGGAGTTGTGAAAGAAAGCCCGACAAAAATACGCCATAACGATTGAAAGAAGTGAGAACAATAATATGAGAAATTGAAAAATTACAATTTAAAAGAGTGCGAATGAAATGTCAGATAGCGATATCACTTGTCACTGTCAGAATAAAATGGTTGAGGGCGACCCTAAGTCTCGAGTTGATGAGTAAAAGAACGTTAAAAGAATCGAAATGTGTTATTATGATCACGAAATTGGAAATCAAAACTTATGCTTTGTTTTCACGTCACATTAATTCATGAAATGAAATGCAACAAACATTAAGTATAAAATAAAAAAATACGGTAAGATTTACATAAGAAAGACAGCAAACTTATTGCTATAATAACAAATTGTAATTACATAAGAATTAAAGGTTACATATAAAGTAATCTATTTCAGTTGGAACACAAAACAATAGTCCATATCTTTGAAGAATTAACTGGTTAATGAGGTTGGGGTACGTGGGCGTGGGAGCGGCGCGTGCGCAGGGCGCTACTCACTCGACGTGCGCGACGGGCGGGTGGAAGAGGGCGAAGTCGCTGAAGACGAGCTGCACGCGCTCCTTGCCCTTGCCTTGGAAGTCGTAGCGGCAGCGGCTGCGCGCGGGGTACGGCCCGGGGAAGCCCGGCGACGCCACCACGCCGCCCTTGGCCGCGTCGCTGCTCAGCACCCGGTCGCACGACGCCGCTGCACCAGCCACGCCACGCCGCTCAGCCTCCTGCTCCCTCC
>BOPP01000094.1:4310123-4332174 GCA_017312745.1 Gryllus bimaculatus
TCAAGCCCCCCCCCTTCCTCCAGACACGCTCTGCTCTCGGCGACCACCGCCAATACACTCTGATTCACACTAAAGCCGTTCCAAGACATGGCTTCTGCGCACACATCTACACGTTACCTTACATGCTGACATAGTCCTGTGGGATTCTACTAGAAACTATCTCTACCCCGTTGCACTAGGGGGGGGGGTCAACGAGGAACTTTCCATGCTTAAATCTCTGCTTCTCGTGAGCTGAATGGTAACCGCAGTGCATGACAGAGATACAATTAAAATGCTACAAACAACTCTCGTTTGGAAAATGAAATACAAACACAAAATATGAATTATTTCCAAACATAGTTTGTGCACAATAAATACTTTTTTGTTAAAATTAACTAAAGAAGTTTTCATTTGAGGAAAGATTGACATTATTTGCAACTACAATGAAGTTATGAAGAAGTAATTTATCTAAGAAAGTTTTCTACTGTAAAGTTCAATTATCTAGTTACTGCCAAAATACTGTCAGATTGACACTTTTCTAATTGTATTGATAGGTACTGAATCATGCTTCTTTCTCAATACAAGTCATCTATAGCTTCATACTTAACGACGTTACTACAGGTGACGGATGTGTTGTTTCTACAAAATTTAGAATACAAATACCCTTTGAAAAATTGTTGAAAAGTTACAGTTTTGCTGCAGGAATTCCAGTTATTGCTGTGATGTTTTTCGGCTTTTTATTTTATTCTAAGACACGATTGTTGCATATTAAATTTTGTTTCATATTAAAGAAAGTTTTGAATTCTTTCAAATACAATACATGTTGTTTTCTTAGATTCTGCCATTGTAATGTCTATGTCAATAATGCCGATAAATATAAATCGTCAATATATTAAAATAGCAAAGAAAGTTTACACGAAAATGTTTGTCAGAGAAGTGAAAACACTATATTCGTGTAAATTCTCATAGGCAATACCATGAGTGCTCTGGAAATTGTCGATGAATTTCCGATTCGCGAAGCGAGAAGGTGATTTTCATCTGAGAATTTCCAAAGCACAAATAGTATTTAATAGGACTATTTCTCGAGAGACATTATGTCCAACAGAGTTCCAAATTGCGCCAAATATTGAAAATATATTAAAATCAAAGAAGTTATGTCATAATACATAGGCGGTTTCTTGGACATTGACATACTGATCGATTTATATCGCCTCCTAAGATAGATGAGCCACAGTTTACGATTGGTCAGTAAAGAGAAGCGATAAGAAAAATCTGAAAGAAAGAGTGATAAACGTTATTATATACACCGCCCTAATTGGGGGATTATGTACGTTACACACTATTAGTTTTAATTTCACAAGTGGAATAGTCTTAGTAATCTTATAAGTTTATATTCATTCTTCATATGTATTTATTTGTAATTTCATGTACATATAAAACCTTCGCAACATTAAAAAAATAATAATATTGTAGTGATAGATCTAATTAAAATGATTTGTAAGAAGGCAAAATGTTCCAGTAATTTTAACGATTTTCAATTGTCATTAGTATACCCCTTCCAAAGAGTGTGCGACTACTAGACTATGCTAAACTACTTTATTTTCTTCTAACGTCCTATTAATCATTGTATCAGGTCTTCTGCAAAGGGTTATTGACTAAGTTCAAATGATAGTGACGAATTGCATAAAGGACAATATTTTCAGTACGTAATACTTCATTTCTTCTATGATTCTATTGCATGATCGCTCAGATAAGGAAGAGAAAAAATTGCAATACTCATATTGAAATGCATGAAGAACTGACATTGATCTAGAGCTATGTCTAAATCAGTCTTTGAGCGGAAACTGTAAGTATGCACACATTTTTCAACCAATAATGATTAATAAATAATAAAATAAGCTTGCAAAATTTCCATTTGATTTTCAGCAGGAGTGTGTTTACATAAAAAACACTTTGCAAACGAATGCAATGACAATAAAATAACATTATACAAACAAGTGATATTCGAAGTACTTTCACCAAATAAAAACTAATAAGTTTTTCTAAAATCGATTTTTGCGCCGACAAACATAGCTTTGCGCTTAACCACGAGAATATCGTTTTCCTCGCTCAACATATGTATTTTGAAACTTTCAAGAATTGTTACAATTTTGTTACATTTCCCAATGTTAAACTTCAATTTTTCGAAAACTATGGTCGGCTTACGTTCCGATTCCCCATCTGAGCAATGACTTACGTGCAGAAGATACCAATTCTAATTTATTTATACACTCTTACATGCAAATCAAGATACACAATGCTCTTCTTTCCGAGGTAAAGAGACAATATTCAAATGTGGCAAACTACCCAAACCCTACGTGTAGAACTACCGAAAGCCTTGGCGATTGAAGCTGAGTATTTTTCATTTACTGAAATTCGCGGAAAGAATACATATTAATGTGATGACCATTGCATTCTCATCATACAGCTGTGATGATGATGATAGGTATTGATGGTGGAGGTGGTGGTTGTGGTTGTGTTGGTGGCGTTATTTGTGGTGGTGACGGGGGTGATTATGCATACCGATTTACCCACGCAGTGACGAATTAGTTTTGAAATGTTAGGGAGTGCGGCAAATGCACCGAAACGATACGAGAGCCTAACTAATGCATTACTGGGAATAGAGAACTTTAAAAATGAAATTTTTTTAAGTTTCACAAAGAAACAGAGTGAAAGCAATTATTATTTATCTAGTCTTTCTTTGTCATAAAAAGAAAAAAAAATATATACAAATAGTGATATTTTATAAGATAAATTTATTACTTTAGCATAACTGCACATTTCAATGAATTTCAACGCATCAGTATTTACACAGGTGTAGACTAGTATTTAAAGAAAAACTACTGCTGGATTATAGAGAAAAAGCAAGAAACAAAATATTTTTTTGAAAATATTAATATTGCATATGTGATTTCATTTCTGGAAAGGCACCAGTACATTAGTATGAAAATGCATTAGAAAGCAAGCAAGAAAGAAAACATGAAAGAAAGAAAACAGAGAAGAGCAATGAAATAAGGAAAGAAAAAAAAACAGAATTAAAGGTGAATCTTGACGTTAACATTTGTCAGCGATGTGTTAACGTATGTTCACAGTGTACTTTATGTATGTATATTTTCGCTTTCTTCTTCCCTTCAATAGTTTTAGTGACTTTAACGTGATAACCACATAGTAAGAGCCCTTTTCCAGATCACTGGATCTAATAAAGTCAGCTAAACAAAAGACACATTTCATCCAAACCAGTTACCGTTGCTCACGGAAAAGAAAAGACAGTGCCGATAGACAAGAAACACATATCAAAGTCGACATGGTTGGAAAAGAAAGAAAAACATGAGAAGTAAAAATCCCAGAAAATTAAAACAAAAGGAAAAAGAATAAACAAGTAAATAAAAGTAGAGAAAATATTAAAAAATAATCATGATGAAAAGTGAATATGCATTCTCTCCTACTAGAGGAGTCAGGGGTGATTTCAATCTCCCTCCAACGGGAGATTGAAATACGCGTATTATTTTCGAAGAAACTTAACTAAAAATTAAGCCGCGAAAAATTCGCCATTACGTATCAATATAAAAGCCCTTTCAAATATCTAAAATATAATAATAATAATAATAATAATAATAATAATAATAATAATAATAGACAAAATAATAAATTAGATGTAACTTAATATATAACGTCACACGGTACGGGCTGATGGACAATTTACTATTATTCCCAGAAAGAATAAATTAAAAGTAGTAAAAAAATTAAAAAAATCTTTAATGCTTTTTGTTTTTAATAATGTTTATTCCTGCCAAGATATTAATCTTTGCCACAGAACAAGAAAACCTATCAGTAACAAATTCGCACTAATTAAAAATATTGTAAGAACATTTATTTCAGTGATAGTAACATCAGATTTCACCAAATGGCTTTAGGGCTCAATTGTGTCGTCCATGTCCCTCACCCTCCGCCTGAAACTCAGCCTCAATCGCCAGGCATCTGCACCGTGTGAATGCACAAGGGGGGCGGGCGCGGGGGGGCGACCTGCCTTGCGGGCACAGCTGCACGCGCGGGCGCGGGGCGCGGGCGGGGGGGCGCAGGCGAGGCGGCTGCGAGCGCCGGCGCGAGCGTCGTCGAAACAGCTGCGGCGGCGGCGGCGGAGGCGCGGAGGCGTTGGCGAGGCGGCGAAGCGAGCGCCGTCGCGCGGGCGCCTGGAAGCATCGCGCCAGGCGCCGGCGACGCTGCGAGGCCGCGGGCCGCGCGAGACGGACGCGTGCGACGGGGCGGCGGACGCCACGCTCGCCCCGCCCCGCCCCGCCCCCAGCCACGCGCCCCTCTTACAACCCATGTTGACGCCTCTCAATCGATCTTCTTGGCGTGGGGTGTCTTAAATATGTTCGTTAATGGTTAGGACCAAGGGCAATAGGTTGCAGTTGCATCACCCACTAATGAAGAAGAACGACTAATTATAATAGTTTGAAATTACCCTAGAAATATTTTTTCCCTTTCGTTTTGATTGCCTGTGATTAGGAGGTTCGGTAAATCAGGGTTGTGATAAATGGGGGTAGAGTCTATGGCAGGACAAATAATTCGATATTAGAAGATCTTTGGAGATATAAACAAGAAAATCCAGATCATCTATTGTTGGTGTTGTAAACTAAACTTTAACTTTATTACAGTAACTTAACATGAATGACTTGGAAACAATTTAAACAGTGTATCAGTAATTGGAGATGCGACTGTTCTAGTGAAAGGAGTGAAAAGCGTGTAAAATGTGAACCTGTAGCATTCCATTACTATGTGATAGGTGAATTATGTTGGTTTCAGAATTAAGAAAGATTTACTACTTTAAAACAAATTTAGTAAGTGTTGGTTAAGGACTCAAAATATATATTAATGAAGGCAATGTTTCTACTAGAAAAACTGTTTTTCATTTACATTATGTCATGCAGTTAAAAGTATTCGGCTCTTCTAGCAAATTCATCACAATCAAGACAAATAAATGTTAGATTGTATAGAAAACATTAAAATAATTGTGTCAGTCAATAGAGGACATCGTGAAGTAGCAATACTGTATACCAGGATAATCTGCCTTCATCCAATACAGTAGCGCAAAAAATGGGGATTTATCTCCAAATATAATTAATTATAACATCCAGTATAATCAATTTTCATAATTACTTTTGAAAAAAATATCGCAAATAAACCCTGTTTGGCTTCGTTCATATCATCATTAGAGAAATGATTTCCTTTGTACGTGGAGTGTACATAGAAACCTGGGCCAGAAAATACGAAAGGAAATAGAAAAGGAAGTTCTGTTCAGGTTTAAGGGGTACAGAAATTAGATTCTTCATTAACCTAAAGTTCCGCTAGAAACAATCTTCCAACGACTTAATTTGCACCCCTCTCCTTCTTACCGTAAGTTTTAACCTATAAGTAAAGTATACTTAAGAGGAACACTCACACAATTTTATTAACTTTGGACTATAATTGTGTTTTAGAATTAACAACCACAAACGTATGCTATCCAGCCAATATTCGTTCAGCTTTAATGATTGTAATCTAGATATACAAGGGGTTTGGGAGTTTGGAAATTTTAGAGGAACTACTTCAGCACAAGTTCTGATTCCCACTTCATCATACTAGTATTATTTCGAGTGCGTAGTTCTTCTTATAGAAAACGCACTTGCACTCGAAATGCACTGCAAATAATCTCCATAATTTCAAAATACAATATCTAATGATGGTATCGGTTTGAGTGGAAGGTACACGTTTCAATACTACAACATTCTCACCAGTGATCTTTGACAAAAATATTTCTTACTTTAATTAGCATTTACGAGTTATTCCCCACGAGGAAATTGCTTTGTGATAAATTACCAAACACTGAATTGCCATTTTCACAGAAACTGCGAGTACTAATCGTAAGAATGGAAGAACTGTAAATGTCAAAGAATGAAAGCAAATGACAAGCGTAAATTTTGTCATTAAATACAGCTCGAGCTATTTACGAGCTATTAATATCTTTAACATTTTTTAAAATTCAAATAAATGATTGTCTTCTGCACGAATAATATTTGTAGACATTCCATTCACATGAGTGAACTAATTTATTACTGCAAGGAAATGAGGTTGTGTCATTTCCAAAAGATTGATTAGTGATTCTGGGAGCGTAACCAGCTGACGTCATTAGTTCCGTAAGTGTAGTTTATGTCTTATCGTGGGAGATGGCGGTGATCTTTGCCCGCTGACTGACGACATCCGGCACCGACCTACCCGTCTGCTTGCGGGTTATTTCCCAAACCAGGTATCTCCCTCCAGCGAGACACCACCCCAGTCGCGACACGCTCTAAGCTCCCGGCAGCTCTGCTGGCATATGGGGTAGTGTAGAGCATGCAAGTGTGTTTAAGTAAGGTATGAGGGCAGGACAAGGAAGAGGAAGGTGAGATCGCGCGCAGTCCGTGGCCCGTTTGTTAGGGTACTGCTCCAGCATTCGCCTGGTGTTGATCGGAGGAACCACGGAAAACAACCGATCAGAGCAGCCGGTCGCTAGTACAGGCAGCGGCTGAATTCGGTCCAGCTATCTAGCTAGCCGCCTGCTCCGTCGGGACACGAACCCAAGACTTCCCGATCTGAGACAATGCAGTGACATTAATATTGATGACTTGAACTATCCAAGCCGGTATTTTCAGAAGAAAATTAATCGATTGATATTATCACAAAAATATTCCTTTTCGACTGCGTGCTTGACAAGTTTCCTTTCCCGTTCCCAAATTCCGCCTCTCTGAATCCGCACTCAAGTACTTCTGTGGTTGAATCAGCATATAAGACCGTCAAACCTCTCTGCTTTAATTCGAAATTTGAAACTAAAAATGGGACAGTTAAATTCTACAAAATACTGAAGTATGAAAAAGCTCTATTCTTTCCGAATTTTTCTCATTCTAATTTCGAACATTTTTAATAACTTTATTCTACCAGCCTGACAATTATATTTGAGAATTATCGTATTTCTATTGCTATATTCTCACGATTAGTGTAACTTGAATTTGGTCCACCGTCACTCATGGACATTTTTTCATGTAGTGGAAAAGGAAATGTTAAACGACGACAAATACTCATTTCTTAATTCATAATTTCCTAGGACCTACATAAAGCCCCGTATGAATCGAATAAGCAAACATCAAAATGTTGTACTATAAATTACTTAAGGTACCTCAAATTTCTTAATTTCATTTTTTTTACATTTTTGAAACGTAAGAGGATACAACTTTAATTTATACTATACAACATGTATATTCCGAAACTCGACATCTGGAATTTTTTCGTTCTCAAAAGTTCCTTTCGAAGACAGTTTTCCCTACTTCATAATTCTAGCGGCCGGATGCTATGAGTGGTAGTTTCCCGTGATTTCTTCAATCAACAACAGGCGAATGCAGGAGCAGAACCCTAACAAATGGACCACGGATCACGCGCGATTTTTCCTACCTTCTCCTTTACCTATCCTCACCCCTTACACCAGCATGTACTACTTTACTATACATGTTGGGAGACCGGCCTGGAGCTTAGAGCATCTCCCGGCTGGGCTGGTGGGAGATACCCGGTGTAGGAAACCCCGCTAGCCGAATTTCGCCACCCAGTGGGGCAATATCACCACCACCTCCCCCCCGAGAAAAAACATGTACCACACTTACGGGACTAATGACTAATGAGTAGTTGACGCTCCCGGAATCACTAACAATCAATCAATCAACCTACATTATATTATTATTTGTATCGTATCACGAAATATATTTTACATAGTTGAGATGTAAGTGATCATAAACAATTTTAGGATTCAAAAATATATTTCGCTTCCCTACATACATTACTTACACTGACTTCACGTTTTTCCATATTTGTGTTTGTAATGTTGAATGCTACAAATGCTTGTAAGATTGGGTATTATGATGTGTTATTGTTATTTTGAATAAAAGAGCAGATTGGGTTTTGGGAATGCGTCGTCGAAATGCGGCGTGGAATGGAATGCGTCGTCGATGTCATGTAACGAAACACTATTTCGGATAATAATAATTTCATTTCGGTAACAGAATTCTGCTAGTTTGCTTAAAAGTTCTCATTAAACTGTTGTGGGTTCGTTATTTTCTATTACATTTTTGATGTGCAAGTTTTTGAGCTGTACACTCTCAGTGGAGATGGTGTCACTTTTGACACCTATGCTGTAATACCACCATGGGCAACACCATCGCGTCAGGCCTTCGCCGTATCCCACGAATGATCATCGTAGTTTCTTGCAAATTCTGATTACATAAGATACGTTCATTGGTAAAGTAATTGTTTTGGTTTAATAACTCAATCCATGGCCTGCGGCGAGATTCTAAGAGCTGAAATTATTCATACGGTCAACTTATAGTGACTTATTGATATTAAATTTAAATGCAAAATCAGACAATGTCACACTAATTTTCTTCATCGAATTTTGGAAGCAATTTACTGTATTTGTTATTACATCAACCTCTAATGGATTAAATATAACAGTTTGAGCTGAAGTCAAATATTTATCTATTATAAACAAAAACTTAATAGGTGAATTTTAGAGACAGGAGTTAAAAAATAATTTATTAGTGGCTATATTCCCTTCAGGAAATTTTCACGAAAATAGATTTGGCGGCGGTCCGTTCCCGCCGCTTCTTCTGGCCGGAACTGCTCCCCCCCCCCGCTGCCGGCTCAACTACTTGAAAACTTTGTCTTGGCGCCGCACTCGAACTGCGCAGTAATCGATCCTGGTCCTCCGCAGTCTCTGGCGATATCTTGTTCTTGCCCCACTGATATGTCTCATTTGTCATAGCTCACTAACTTGCCTGCCATAGTCCACAGTGTTCAGAAGGGATAGCTTAATGTTCCCACTTTACGTGTGGTTTTATGGACAACTAAAGTCTCAAACTAAACATTAACGTCTGTTATGAAATAAGCCCAAGCTGTAAAAGCGAAGAAATAATCATTTTTGATTTTTTAATTTTGAAAAGTGACTAATTACTTCCTTCCTTGTCTTGAACACATATTTTGACCATTAGGTAATTAACTTAATACGTGTCTTTTAAAATTATTGACTATCACAACCACAAATAACAGCTTATGTGACTGTTCTTAAAATATATATAGATATATATTTGGCCGGAACTCATGAAAACTAATTAGAGATTGATATTTATCATAATAATCAGTGTGAGATATAAATTTCTTAGCAAGTCAAATTAGTGGTGCTGGTGAGTGGAAATAATTTGCCACTAATTCTCGTGGAGGTTAAAAGTTAACAGTAGTTACAACATATTTTAAAAACGTATTAAAACGCTAAGATGATAAAACAATATCAAAATAATGGCTGTGGCTAGTTGCGTAAAGGAAGTTATTATAATACAGCTTCATTGTAGAACTATTCGACCATTCACAGAGAAAGCAATCAAATTTACAGCTGCGTAGCACAGTTATTGTTCTTCGCCAGTGCCAAGTGGGACATTTAGGTGGATGTTCGTAACAAGGCGTTTTCTGAATACTGCATGCCAGGTGGCACGTAACCGTTTAATGTAAAAGTTAGACTTGTAATAAGTAAAATTAATCGTAGAAAAGTACTGTGTAAAATTCGATGTAATGCGCATTAATATTAGTGTCAAGTTTACGATAGTCGTGTTTTAATACCCATCGTTAGTCATCTTTTCATCTTCATAATATCTCTCACTTCGTGAAATGTATTCTGTGAAAGTAATACATGTTGTATGCATTAACAAAATTCTTCACAAGAATTTGAAACAGTCGCTTTAGATACAGTATTGCGATTTGATTATTCGGACAGTACGGTTCTCTCTTCCATTTCCCTCATATCCTGTATGCACTCACGACTCGGCAGTTATGGAAATCGGAGAAGCGAAGAAAGCGGACGTAAATGCTCACTATAAATTCCGATTCCATATTTTTAGAGAGTCGTTTTCAGAGTAGTTCGCAATAAACCGAGGCAATTTTATGTAAATATTATCCGTCATGAATATTTAACCGATATACTCAAAGATAAAATCATATTAGGAATTCTCTGTGTGTTGCGAAAATTCATCTTGTTTCCAATTTTCTCATGCAATGACAAAAATATTTAATATAAAGTTTACGCACTAAGAAAATCATACATTGATAACAATTTCGGGATTCATGTAAGTGGAACTTGAGTGAAGTGGTAAGTGGAAAAATAATGAAGTTGTTTAAGAATAAATTAAATATGCAAATTTCGTTGCGATTTCTGGTTAAAAGATGCATAGATTATTAATCTGAAAACATAAATCATTCATAGATATCATTTTAGTAATCAAACTGAGAAGATGTTAATTCCTTTAATACTGTTTCAAAATATGCCTGATTTAGAAATAAGTCCCAATTGACTGTTGTCATTCAATCATTATATCAGCTCTTTTATTTTTCATGTCAACAATATTGGACAGAATTTTTTATGCCAACAATATTCTAAGAATGGGTTCAGGTATATTAGGTTCAATTGCGAAGGATTTGTACAAGGCGTAAAAGTACTGAAAGGACGAAATTGAGCTAGTTAGGTGATTTGGTCAGATTTGGAAACAATTGAACGAATTTAAATGTGTCTAGAATGGAGAGAGTCAATCGAGATTTACAATATGTGTGAAAATAGTTGGAATACTGGGAAGATGGAAGAAGAGAATACACGCACTACCATATCGTGAATGGTTTACGGTACAGTTATGGACAACCGAACTGAGACGGGCAGAGGGGGACGCGGTGTTGACATATCGTTTAATTGTATTGCTGCACTCGCACAAGTCTAAGCATGCATGACAAAAAATGGACGAAGCTGGGTGGAAGTAGGGGATTCAGCGGGATTTACAAATGTAAACGAGTTCGAAATATATTTTGGTTAAAATTAAAACATGGTAGGAAAGAATTCCCACAAATTGGACGAAGTAAATGAATTATGATGTGGTTAAGGTGGGACCAACCGTTGAATGAACAGATTTGGAATTATATGAACAGAATCGGAAGATACAGAAAGGAGGGTTATGGGAGTAGAGGGATGTAATGGGTTTGAGCAAGTTTGGAGAGGTTATGAGTATGCGAAAACAGGGAGGCAATGGAAGGGTTTTAAAAGCGGGAATTACGAGTGCGGACTAAGCATGAATTGGATATTTCAAATTAGAATGCGTGGGTTGATACAGTTTAAAAAGTGAGTGGAATTGTGTTACGGTGAGGTTAACGGAGCCGAAGGAAAGTGGATCCAGACAGTTACAGATCCAATAGATTCGCAAAACCCCGTCGCGAGCAAATCACGTAGACTGAAGTGATGGGAAGAGACGCATGTGAGGGGCAGTATGTGACAGCGCGGAGGCGCGGTTACAAGAGTCTGGAGGGCGAGTCGGATTGGGCAGATTAGAAAGAAACTGAAAGAAGGATGTTCAGCGTGGTCTTAAGAATTTGAGCAAGTTTAGACAGGCTTGAAGAGAATAGATCAAGATTGGAAGAATCTGTAATGAGGAGAGTTCAGTTGGATATATGACCCTGATCATACTAGAAATGAATTGAACGGATTTACGGATGGAAGGCGGGAGTTGAAATGAAGTGGACAAACCTGACGATCGGAAGAAATGACTTGACCCGTTGGAGGGGTGATGTTGAGGCGCGCCCAGTGGGGCAGAGCGATGGTTGGAGCACTGTTAAGCGCTTCGCCCTCGCCTGACGGGCGAGGAGCAGCGGGCCTAACACTGCGACGAGGCCTAAATCGCGCGGGCGCGGGGGTGGGGGTGGGGGGTGGGTGGGTGTGGGTGTGTGGTGTAGGGCGGCGGTGGGGTGGGGTGGGGGTTGAGGGGGGGATGGGGGTGGGGGGTTGGGCGATGGGTGGGGCGTGTATGGGGTGGCGGTGGGGGGTGGGGGTTTGGGGATGGGTGGGGGTTGAGGGGTGGGGTGGGGGTGGGGGGTTGGGGATGGGTGGGGGTGTGATGGGGTGGGTGGGGGGGTGGGGGGTTGGGGGATTGGGTGGGGGTGTGATGGGGTGGGTTGGGGGTTGGTGTGGGGGTTGCGTGGGGGTAGGGTAGGGTGGGGTGTGTGAGGGTGGAGGTGGGGGGTGAGGATGGGGATGGTGGTGCATGTGAGGTGGGCGGTGAGTGGGGGTGAGGTGGGGGTGAGGTGGGGTGGGGTGGGCGTGGGGTTTGGGTGGGTGTGGGGTGGGGAGTGGCGATTACTCACTGTTGCCGCTGACCGACGGTCGGTCGCCCGTGGCGTCGCCCGCGGCGTCGCCCGCTGGGCGGCGGAGGCAGCGGCTGCGTGGGCGCGCGCGCTCGGCCCCGCCCCCCGCCGCCCCGCCTCTGGAACACACGCGCACCGCCCCAACGCTCGCGCGCCGCCCCCGCACGCCCACGCCCGCACCCGCGCGGAGGGGGTCAAGCGAAATGCAACAGCGCAGCTCTAACATTTAAGATTACAGCCGTAATTAATGGTACTTCTTCGGTCCCAAGCTCCCAGTACTGAACTCTGGGTACTATTTTTCTTTCAACTGTAGGTTGAAATGAATTGAATTAATGCCTTATTTTACGTGGCGAGACATAAGTTGACCATAGAAAAGAAATATGCGGTGTTCAAATGATGGGATTGCCAAAGATACAAGTGTAAGGAAGAAATATTCTTAATAGTAGCCAAAAGTTTGGGACCTAGAAGACACATAATGAAATTTGACATTTGTTGTTTAACGTTTGATCGGTACTGCAATTTCATGGTTTAGAAACATTACTATGTGAGACGAAATCAAACAAATAAAATGCAAAAATAAATCAATTTATGATAACCGACGCGAAAACTGACGGACGTGAATGCGGAACGCTGTAATTTTCTTGGCTCCAAGAATCGCAGGTTCGAATGCCTCCTCAGACACGAGTGTTAGGGGAAATATTTCTTTTTAAATGTGTGTGAGGCTGATGTTCACAACCTTCCAAGACAGATGGCATTCACCTCAATCTGGTATAAAACTGACGAGGATCTGATAATAGATCATGCATAATTATCATGTTAGTTATGTTCAGCCATCATGTACGAGCTGTTCAGAGAGTTCTTCTTTATTATGCAAATAGAAAAAACAACAACACCGTATCTGGTATTCGAAATGATGGCTAAGCCAGGAGTTGCTTTCGATGAAGAGTTGTGGGTTGGAATTCCAACACTAACCGTATGTGTTGTAAGTTTTACCCTAATTACAACAAAATTAAATAGATAATCGTTATGACTTTCTATGATTAACTTCATTGAAAAGGAGTAGTTTGTTGTGCTACAGAGAAAAATAATTTTATATAATTATTACTTAATAGTGAATTATTATTAGTTTATTTTGCGATGCTAAGTGTAAGCTAACAGCGTTGATTCTAACGTATGAGTACAGAGCATTTACACGTGAATACTATGCTCCATTTGCATTCACTATTATTTATTTACCATTCAATATTTTATTCACAAATACAAGAATACAAACGTGTAAAAACACGAATTTCTCATTGTTTTAACGAAACTGCCGTCAAAAATGTGTAAAAATTGACAGAAATAAATTCTAAAGTTTTATGATATTCGAGAAAAATAGCTTTTTAAATTTCAGCAATCTTGAGTCTTTTTTATTTCACGCGTGTAATAGCGTGTGATGAAAAGGTTACAAAATGAATAATAGTTCGTATAAGAGTTCAAGTAAAGGGAGTCAGTAAGAGGGAGGCAATGACATGATACATATCACCCAGAAAGGACAAGGAATAAACCTAGACAAATTCATCTATCTTATTCTGTTCCCGATTTTAAAGTAGATTTTTGTCATTAAATGAGAACACAATATTGATGTTCACGATGAGTCAAATGCACAGCATTTATGAGGATTATTTTATACTTGATTATGCACTGAAAGCCATTGGGGGCGGGCAGAGTTGATTGCATGCGTAGGGGAGTTAACAAAACGCCTACACGGATGTTATTGAAGGACTTAATGGTACCTAGATAATTGAATGTTGAATCATGATTGTAAATCTGAATGATAATTGGAAACAGATAACAAATGCTAGGCAGAAATTGAAAGTGCATTCATTTGTTCACTGTGTGCATCTAGGTGTTAGCGAAAGTGGATGCTCATGTTGAATAATGACATTCTATTTTGTAGTGTAATCATCTCAATATCATCTTTGTGTGAGATTCTAGTTGACGAGAATTTGATTTTTGAAGAGTGTTTTCAAAACTATTATTAATGGAAGAAACTTACCATCCCGTGCATTCAATAACTATTAATTTAAAAGTAAAGAAATGCGCGTGTTTAATGATAAATAAATGAAAACAAAACAAAATGGCTACAGAATAATGTAACTTATTGTAATGAAATCAACTCTAAATAATATAACCTGAGAAATGTGCAATTATGATCAATAAATGAAAGCAAAAAAATTGCTAGGTAAAAATTGGCAAAAATTGGAATAATTATATTAGTTAGAGAAATGTGCAATTATGATCAATTTTTAATTTCGAGAAAATGTTAAAAGTAGGAGCTTTGTGGAAGACATTTCTTCTGTATCGAACGCAATAAAAATATATTTGAATCATTCAATTATTCAAGTAATTCTACTACACATTTTTAATATACTCTCTCTAAGAATTTAGAACTCGCAATACTAAACAAAAAAAACAACAATAACTAAAAATGTTGCTAGAAACTACTCAGAAGTTCGAAAATATTTTCCATATGCCTTTTTATGTTACAAAAAATTGGTTCAGCGAAGGTCACGACCTTTGGAGCTTCAGACTTCCATTTCGCGGCTTGTTTTCGTTTCCTCCTGTGGGAGATGAAGTCGTTTCCGAGAAAGATAACACTGGTCACAAGATGTATTACGTTGAGTTTGTGCGGTGTCACATGTGAGTTTGTCAGGGAGAATTCGATGCGAACGGGCCCTCGTTTCTCTGTGTGTTAGACTTCGAAACGGAAAACGGCAGGAAAAAAAAACAGAACAACATCCGAACAAATACAGAACAAGGTGATCTTGCAAGAATGAATACACAATAAATTAATCGTATTTCGCCAAAAAGAAAAATTGATACTTCTATTCATCTTCCAATAAGTGCAGTAGTAGAAACTCAAACTATTTTCATAATCTTTTGCTCTAGAAACTCTCGCTGTATTTACAATCTTTCTAAGCTTATTTATTAATAAATATGTTTATTAATTTATTAATAAGACATTATTAACATAATAATAATAAAAATAAGGATTTTCTCTTGAAAAAAACTACGAAACATATCCCATTTTTATTTGGAAAAAATCATACTTCCTACAAAGAACTTAAAACATATTTCGAAAAAAAAGTTAATTCATCAGGAATAGAATTCGTAGAATATTAGTTTCCACCTTTTGGAACCAACCCTGCGTATTTCACATGTTCCATTAATGTATTTGATTTAGCATTTTGTCATATTTTCGTCATTACAATGGAAACTGGGTTATTAGGGCCCGGAAGAAGTGATTTTATGAATTGAGTCCTGAATTTCGGAAGCATTAACATTGTAACTTTCCGTAAAAGTGCGTACAACTTTTTAATCATAAAATGTAGTTTTATTTTTAATTTAATAAATTAACCTGCTTTCACAATGTATGAGCGACAATCATCTGTAATACTACAGTTCAGTAGGCTCTCACTAATTAGAAACCAATTACGATGTTACTATCCCTTACACTTGCAGCCACGGTTACATTTACAGCCATAAGTGGTAGATATGACATTCGGAAACAAATCAGAATTGGTCCAGTAAGTATGTGCACAGTCCTTTGGGGCCCCCTTTCGCGCCCCCTTTTGAGACATGTAACAGGTCTTAACCGTATTAGGTCAATAACGACCATAACGGCATTAATCTGACAAGAGACAAACATGTGCATTACAGTGATATCCTCTGTGTGTCTTTCAATTCTATTAGTAATACAACCTCCTTGGATGAAAAAATATACAGATGAGAAATAGTTTTTCTTGGATTAGGAGTATTACTCTTACTGCATTTTTAGCTACAACTCATTTGTTTGGGTTGCTCTTAACGGACGGTGGACTGTTCAAATTCTTAAGGGACGCCGTTAGGTGTAGCGTGTTGTTCGTTTGTTTTGTTGCGTTATGACGTTTCAACAGTGTAATATTACGAAATCAATCCGACTTAGTAGAATAGTAGTTTATGCAATTAGTTTATAATGTTAAGCTTTATTGCATGAGTACATAATTTGAAAACGAGCGACTTTAGGAGTGAGTTTCCAAATTTGTACGAATGTAATAAAGCAACATTATAAACGAGTTGCATACTGGTTTTATTTTGTATAACAGCATTATACATTTATTAGAGAATGAAACTTAATTTTGCGAAACAACTTCCCTGTGATGACTCGGGTATTTGACATCGTGCGAGTAAACGGTGGTCGACTGTACGTAACGTTTAGCTCTACCTCCCGTCGATTCTCTCGCTACGATTGGCTGAATGTGTGATGACGCAATCATTCGTGACATAAAATCTAATACGTCATCATTTGTGCCGTAAAATGATCGATTTCTTGCAACAGAAAAGGTTCTTTTATAATGCTGAAATACAAAACAAACAAAAAACAACCAAAAAAACAAAAAACAACAACAACAACAACAAACAAACAAGAAACAAAAGCGCTTCGCGAGCGCGGTGCGCATGCGCGGCCAACCTGGCGGCTGCAGCAGCCCCCCGGGCTCGGCGGGCTGGAACTGGAAGGAGGCCTTGAAGCCCTGGCCGGGCCACGCCGAGTTGGCCACGAACTCCACGAAGAGGTCGGGCCCCGACGACAGCAGGTCCTGCGCGCCGCCCGCGCCGCACAGCAGCGCCAGCGCCGGCGCGCCCGGCCCGCGCCCGTCGTGCACCTTGATGACGTCGGCGCGGTTCAGGCAGCTGCGCACGCCACACAGGGGTCAGCCGGGGCTTCTGCGACCCCCCCCCTCGAGAATAGCCCAACATGCAGACAACCGGGATACGAGGAGCAAAGAGATGATGAGGCTCCCCAGCAGAACGAGTGTTTCTTATAGCTACTATTTTGTTTTGCTCATATATTTTCGTATAGCTACTGTATAGTTTCTTATATTATTATTATTATTATTATTATTATTATTATTATTATTATTATTATTATTATTATTATTTTGTTTATTCATATATTTGTTGTCATATAATAGCTTCTTACAGCTACTATTTATTTTGCTTTATATTGTTTTGATGATTCCGATGACTTACTTAAGTGATTTTACAAATATCAAGGCCAGATGGTGTTGTTTTCGATTTACGCTTAACATCTGGATTGAAGCACACCTCTGCCTGGATGAAAATTCTAGAAGCCGGGGGAATTGACAGGTAGTTTCCGTGTTTTCCTTCAATAACTTCAGCAGCAACATTAAACAAAAGGTCCAGGAGGCAGTACCTCGTCTTGTGGTACACAATCGGACTTATATGAAAATTACATCTAAATAAACTTAAAAATGCACTTAAATTAAGCCATGTTTGAAAATATTATCCAAAGTTTAACGAATTGAGGGAAATTGATCCTCTTTTTAAAACTCTTTGACAGGTTTATCAAATTTTAGTAAACGTAAGTCCTTACTAAGCTTTGAAATTGAAGAGATTTTAAAACTAAAATCATTGTTGTGTTTAACGATGGAACAGAAGAGGAGGTCGGAGGAAGAAAATTCAATTTTCACGTAAATATTTATAAACATGACAATTATGTACAAGAGATATATATCAAAGTCGAGTTAGCTACAGTATTTATAACTCAAGAACGGTTAATTTTAATTAACTCTTATTTGTTGTATTTATATCTGCCTCGAATAGCAGAATAACTATTCAAATATTGAAAAAAATCACTAGGTGGCGCTGTAGAACAAAATTAAATATATATCTCAAGTGCAACCGTGTAACACACTCGGCAGGATTTTTTAATCTATATCGTTAAATAACACAACAAACAGTTTTAGAGCTTTAAAAACCAAATTTTGAGGCTAAAGGCCTCAAATAATCGTTTGCCACGCTGTAATACACAGGATGAATTCTTCTTGATCATTCTACTATATTCTTGCTGATGGAAGGGGAAGAGAAGGGGGGGGAGAAGAAAGAGAGAGGGAGATGAAGGGCAGAAGAACGTCTGCCGGGTTCCGCTAGTTTTGAATAAATGTGAAGTAATGCACATTTGACTTTGTCTCTTCTTTAAATTAATTGTTATGAGGGTTATTTTGGCTGTGAATTTAGAGTTACTTTCAATTAAACTCCACGCAGCGATCACAAGGCGAAAACTGCCAAAACACGTCGAAAACGCATAGCATTCAGTCCTTCATTGTTCAGGGCAAATAGGGAATCCTGGTGATTTCATTATAATTTGAAATGTCATGTATGGTTATTCTATAATCTATTATGACCATCGGATGAGGTTAAATTACCCGCATTCCTAAAGGGTAGAAAATAAAGAGGGATACAGTAAATTGATTCAGGCGGGAGCTGAAAGCGTGGAAGCACAGAATTTTATTTTTCTCGTTTACAGCTTGACGTAAACGAAAAGGAAACAAGATTCGGCCAAACGAGGTGTCGTATATTGCGCCCGTAAGCAGATAAATCTGAGAAACGTCGCTGAAATCGCAGATCAATGCGGGTGCGAAGCGAAATGTAGCTTCGTCAGCTTTCCTTGCGGCAATTTGTGCGAATACCCGCATTACTTATATTTTCAAATGTTCTGAGGAAATAAAAAAGAAGCAGACAGCTCAGAGCGCTTGTAACAATATTAAGAGATCCCTTACTGGTTTTCTTTCAGTAACACATTATTTAAATTATTTCGGGGGTTGTACCGTTCAGAAATTTGAAAATCGAAAATGCCGACCAAATTAGGAATAAGTAATTTTTTAAAAAGGAAAACACTATCGTAGATTATTAGCATGAGATCTACCTGAAACGTGTTTGAATAATTTGAGGTATGCAGATGGCAAGGGAGATAAATCATATTTTTTTTATTTCTGGGAAAACGAACTAAAGGTTGCATTATTTATGATTAAATGTTTCTTTGTTTTCTCTTTCTCATTTTACATACACTGCCACATTTTCACTTACAAGTCTGGTCGACTCTCATTTTTGTTTACTTTAACTCTACATTTCTGCACTTAGCCACATTTTCACCGAGTGTCAACTGTATTTTAATTAAGAACTGAATGTGCTACGACAGCATATACTTTCTCGCATTATTGAGAAGTGTTACATAATAATTTAAGACTGAAATTTCTGCCCTCAATTCAAACATCACTTGAAAAAGTTCAAACAAAGTCAAATAAAGCACCCGCAGTGCTTATCTCTTGTGGCGAGTATGCATTACGACATTACCATGGTGAGGGCACTTGAGGACTGCGTTGAACCTAGTCTGCTCCAAGAGTGGCTCGTCAAACTACAATTATTTCGATAGTCAGAAACGGTAGCTCTTTCTTACTACTTGAAAGAAACAAACATGAATAGATCTCAACTGTCGTAATATATGAAGCACATTATACAAGCAAGGATAAAATCACATAGAAATTGAACACCCAGAACTGAAGATCATTCAATATATTGCCTTCTGAATGCATATAAAACTACGATAACATGAAGTAACATATCTTATGCATATCTGTATATATTAATTTTCCGACTTTAATGCAGCTAAATGTTGAATGTACCGTTGAGAGAATTTGAATGTACCGTTTTATTAAATGTAGAGACATAGTAACATTAATGTTAAGTAAGTAAAACTTTATCTTATCCCTCTTCAATACATATCACCGCCCAAGAGTGAAATAATAACTTTTCAATTTGCCATATCGTAGAATTGTATGACAACGCAGTGTAAAAGATTATATTAAGAAATTCCTCACAAATAACTATTACAAATTAACTAATTTAATAATGCTTCCTAAATAAATAACTTCTTATGATTAAATACAACTTAATTATTCTTCCTAATACTAATTTTAAAACGAGGATTAGATTCCAATGGGATTCCTTTTGCCTCTCTAGGTTTCTGTCGAGATGTCACAACTGGTCCCCGAAACGGTGCGACTTATAATCCACATTATAATGGATATATAATGAGAATGTTGAATGCGTATAATAAAATTGGATTTAAATTCTCATTTAGAAATATATAATACTTAAGAGAGGAATAAAATATATGATTTTATTCATAATAATATTATAATTAAATTAAACTTCTCAATAAAATGTTCCATTAATACTTCACCATGATTCCGTAATCTTCATGATTCGCAGATTCCATGTTCCCCAACACACTGCTGTATTGTGGAACATTCTACTTGCCAGGCGTTTCTAAACTCGCTGTTTTGTCGAGAAAATTACTTATTTAATATGAATTAATAGTAATTTCTACGCATGAATACTACAACAAATTCTCAAGGAGGTTTGTTTCTGTAAAAGGTTCTTCTTTAATTTTGATTCTTAAATAAGTCAAATGGATGTTTCTTTCAGATTTTTGTAAATGACTCGTTTCCATCTTCCGGAAGATACGATTCTGAACATGACAATGTATTATTAAAAATTATGAAGATAGTTTAGAAGGGACTAAAATAGTGTGATACCTCTTACACTATAAACATTTTAAAAGTACTTTCGTTTCTTGCATTTTTATTTGTGCTATGGTAGATTGTATTAAAATAAGTTTTAAATATGGTTGCCTCGCTTATTCATCTTTAGAGAAACGACGCAAAAATTATCAATTATAGCATTAAAATAAAAAAATAAAAATATGGGGCTTGTCGTCATGATTCTAAGTAATTATGAGACATCGGTGCGTTGTGTGACAAAAATGAAAGACTCATGATTTGTTTAAATTCATTTAGATGTAACGTAAGTATAAATTGATTCATTAAATTTAATCAAACCTTAATTCTGAATAGGCAAATGGATTTTTTCCGTTTGCTTGTTTCTTGTAAAATATTTACTAGTACCATCGACAACGACAAATGTATGCAAACTCAGTCTCTCAAAGTGTCTTCCACTGCACCGTAATTATGTAGAAAGAAATCTGTGAAAATGGACCGAAATGGTGTCATGTTTTTCTTCATGTCTTCTTATGTTTTGCAATACAATATATTTTTTGAGTACTTTCGATTGAAATAAATTTCATCTATATCTCGGTGTCATCCAACTGTGACCTTTTCTTCTTAGTTGCAACCCATCTATCCATATCAACTGAATGTGTTAAAAAACTAAACCGAATGATGGCAGAAGAGGTATCAAAAATAATGCTTTCTAATAATTTTGTATTGAGATACAGGAACCACTTAATTTGGGTGCAGCCCTGTGGTCACATTTTATTGCATAAACTGTGCAGTTGTCTCCTGGAGATCTTTTGACACAAATACTGCTATATTCTGTGCCTATTTTATATTATTACATTCTTCGGCTTCTTTCGCGTACTTTCTCTGCCTATTTACTATGTAATGTTTTCAATATAAAAAATAATGTTACAAAAGGATGCGGAAAATATGTCCAGTTCCCCAACAGCAGACTGAGGAGCGACGAATAAAATCTCGCTGGTCCTACACGGTGAAACAGGCGTCTAACCGTAATGGCCGGGAAAACGGACAGAAAGCCGTTTTGGTTATCCTATTAGTGTGTGTACAATAGGATTTGATAGTAAAGGAAAACTTAAAAAATGATAAAAAAATGCAAAAATGTAAAACTATCAGTTATGTAGGACTATAAGATTTGTCACTAATACCTTGGCTGTTGATGCGATTCTAAATAACCTCACATAAAAGTGTCTTACAGAACGAATGTAAAAATACACATAGTGATCGAGTTCGTCTGAGCTGATGAACGTTCACTCAAGCATTCATAACGCGTTGTTGAGTGCTCCAGTTACGTTTACGAGTCGCGTGTTATGCTGCAGTTCCAGCGTCACGCAGACGGAATAAAAAGCCCCTAAAGGAGCGACTTCCGCGGCCGCCGCGGCCGCCGC
>BOPP01000094.1:4342092-4375217 GCA_017312745.1 Gryllus bimaculatus
GCGGGGCGGGGCGGGGCGGCGTGCGTCGAGGTAATACCAGCTAGTGCTGGCCGCCCGCGTGCAAATTTCGAGAGCGGGCTTTCTGCTGGACGTACTTTGAATGGGCTACAGGATATGAATTCACATGTTTGCACACACGCTTGATCTAAGCTCACGGAACAAGTATTATTAATTCTGGGTATATCTAAGATTCTAAGGGACTGCGAAATAGAGAAGCCTCTGTCGTAGTGTGTACATCGCCTGCAGTGGCTCAGCGGCAACAAAGAAAACGCACAAGCCGACTCTTAGCTCGTCATCTCGTGTTGCGTTCTAGCGGGAAAGAATATCCCTGAAGATTCGTACACTTCATCAAGCACATTTGCAACATTTGGCATATTGATTTTATCTAACATTCTGTGTCATCTGAATTAATTTATTTCGTTTTCATTAATTTTCGCAAGAAAACCATCAGAATATCGCTTAATGAAAATACTTTTATAACGGTGTAATTTTAACTTCAATAACCTTTTGGAAATATTTATCAATATTAGAATGTAAAAAGCATTTAGAATAGATATTTTTATTTCATTAGGAAAAGTTACAATATGCTTTTTAGTAAGAGAAGTCATTTAAACCAGTACAGATCTGCACTACCAGAAGGTAAACCTTTATTGGAGTAAAACATATTCAAAACAGTCTTCGAATGAATGAGAAAGGTTCGAAAACCAATCAAATGCGAAGGGAAATTCAAAATCACAACCCAAGAGTATTAGTTGTTCCGATCCTCAAGATAGCCCAGCAACTAACGGGCACTGAAGTTGTCGTAAACAGTTTCGAATGTCAGTATGTCTGACTTTCTCTGCGTCTAAAGTTTGAAGGTATATAGCGAATGTGTTTAGATGTTTTTAATGATCAACTGGGCGACCATACTGTCCTTCACGGTACTGGAAAATTAGAAGAAAATTGAACATTGGAGAAATATGTACATTTTACAATTGGGTAGTAGCTTGTGAATTATACTGGCAGTTGTCCAATATTTGCCTTTTCCAACACCTTTTACACATTTATCAGAAATCAATATCTTTTGTGATCAGAGAAACCGATATTACACCATAATTCTAGAATCTAGGCTAATGTACTATTACTTTCTTACATATCTAGGAAATCGTAAAGAAGGGATTTAAATAACCAGATTACATGCATGGTGTACCGAAAATTTTAAAAACGATGGTATTGGGAAACAGGTCATTAAGCTTGCTCGTATTGTTCTTCAGAAAAACGCAATTGAAAGAAAAACATATAATGAATAACGTGCGTAAAACTTTGTATGAGTAAGGAGGGCCCAAACTCCACAGCACGAGTCGCATGCCAAAAAAGTTTGTATTGCACTTCAACGAGCAACTGCCACACGCAACTTCTTGCGACATTAATAACAAAGTAGTTCGCATTTCTCGAGTGTTTTATGGCTCCATCATTGAAATTTCCGCAGTTGTTTGTTTTCGATGTTTACGTACCAAAGTGTAGAGAAGTTGTCAGTGTAAGGTCGAAAAGCAACAAAAAAGTTTAAGTAAATTTCGAGAAGGGTAGGGAAGGAAGAACCGAGACCTGGAAATTCCGTGGAAATTAAACGTGAATTTCAGGATCAAAGAGAGCTTCATGTAATATTCTCCAAATTGCGAGTTCATATAACCACGAATGGCAAAAATCAGTGTTCTCTTTGTTTTGCAGAGATGGTGCAAAATGAAGGCAATGAGACAGAAATCAAGAATTGATAATTATTTCAAGCGAATGCTTTGCAATTGGTTCCAATGGACTGATGAGAATGTTTTTACTATAATTATGTCATGTAATTTTGAATAATAGACATGTACACATTCAAAACAAGTGCAAAATTCGATTTATTCTAACACGAAAGGAAACTATTGTCTCGACAATTTTATTTGCATGAAACTGAGAACATGGAGACAATATATTTAGAGTTACGACTATATCAATTCATACCTACAAATAAGGCCATGTTGGATTTTTTGAAAATGTGCGCATTTTTTGTGTAATTTGACAACAAAATAATCTGCCCTCTCCGAATTTACTGCGCTTCTTGAACGTAATTCCAAGCAGTTGTATGCTTCGTAAGTTAGAATTTCTATATTATTTCATATTTCTTTGCTTCTTATATTCACACGTTTGCTATACTTTTACGCATTCATCTTTTAGAAATTATTAAATACTTATTTCAAATACACTATACAACATTTGCTAGCCTTTAGAGAACATCAGATTGGAATGCAACAATTGGCAATCCGCGCCGTGAGACAGCAGCTGAATTTCTGTGAATTACGTCTCATTGTTGGAACATCATTTTGCTGTATGAAAAAAATATAATTCGAAAATTTGCTGAAAATATTTCGTTTTTTCAACAAATGTTGAACTATGTGAAATGTGTTTTAAAAAAAGTGGCGACTGAGATGTGTTAATTCGGAGAGAAATTGGGGGTATAAATATTATTAGATAACTATTACTAAAGCCGAGAAAGTACGTGTTGATTTAGCACCACTAGGTAAAATAATTTCTCTGCTCTAAACGTGTCTAAATAATTGCTTATTTCTCTATTTGATCGCTTGTTTATATTTGCCTTAAATTTTTAAATAAACGTTTTAAAATATTCGGGTAATAATGGTTATTTATGCACCAACGGCGTTATAAGGGGTTGATATTCTTTACGTACACACCAAGGATTTTCAATAGATTTTTCTAATAGTGAGAAGTCTTATTTTAATACAAATTAATGTCTGTTTAATAATTTATTTTCTGGGTTCCCTCAGTCATTGAGATACGATTTTTCTCATAATTATTTGGGCACTAAGATACGGCTTCCAGAATTTGCAAATATCAAGCGGATGTCTTCTGTTTTATCTGTAAGGATTAAAACGAGAGAAAAAATCCTCATTTCTTCATTAGCAAATATGCATGCAGTGAACAAGACTTACTTCGGGATGTGTGCAGGAGACCAGGACAAAACCTGAGCTCCACATGTAGCGACTTTTAATAACACTCGAAGGGTTTTACCCAAAGGAAAAGAGCTATGAAATTTGGTGTTCCAAGAATTTTGCGAGAACCCAAGGACCATTCTAAGAATTGGTCCTGCTGCATGGTGGACCCTTCAAAACGACGGACTGGTAAAAAGGCCCTGCAGCCATTTTTTCCAACAAATTGTCCATTACTCCTGTGTCACCAGGTCCTGATCTTCCACACCGTTTCAATTGTTCACAGCGAGTTGAAACTGGCGATAGACAGTAACAATAGTTCTGATTATGTGGAAGATTTTGAAGACCGTAATAACTGTTAGGAAGGTGGAACCAATGAAAGGAAACTATACTATCGCAACTAAAATACCCTATATATTTGATCAGGGAATTTGGCCTTACAAAGTCCAATGCTGAGCTCTCAACATCCAAACTGAGGCAGTGCAACTTGGATGAAATTTGGGTGTTGAATCAGAAGATTGACTTAACACTTTTTCCATATTTTGCATCAAAGAAGATGAAATATCTGATTGTCATGATGAAAATCGTGAGAGTGGAAAATGGAAATGGTGAAAATTTGAGAACATTGGAAATACTCTTCATTCTGGCAGCTCTTCACTGACAGTTCAATCGAAGTCTCAAAGCAGTGTTCTCCACAACGGTAACTAGCTTTCGTCTGTTCCCCTTGCCCGTTTAGCACAGTTTACCGGAGAGTAGCCTACCGCAATTTGAAGAGATTACTCAATGCATTGAAATATGATGATTAACGTTGGTAAGTTACTGGGGACTTTAAAATGCCTTTGTTGGATCCTTGAGGAGGGTTTACTAAATTTCTATGATATCTTGGTCTATGGGATAGCAGAGATACTAAAGCACACTACCATAAACGACCTAAACGTACTGAGTTCAATGTCACAACATTAATTAATGGGAAATCACAACATTAAATGGGAGTCACTAGTAGACCCTCGAAATGTACTAATGCCACCTTTTCACATAAAAATGGTACTGGTGAAGCCATTTGTGATGGGGCTGGGGAAGCAATCTGCAGCATTGAAGCATATACAACATCCCCCCCCAAGATTTCGGAAGTCAAAGCTGGCGTTTCATTGGACCTCAAATGGAAAGAGTATCGAGTGTCCAGAATTTACCACACTTCTCGGAGCAAAGGGGAATGGCACGTGGATCAGTTTTGATACAATAGTTCGAAGCTTCCTTGGAAATCATAAAAGCTGAAAATTATGTTGAATTGGCTGAAACACTAGTTAAAATTACAGTCTCTCAAAATATATATCCTTGATCCCCAACTAGATGGCTTCAAAGAGAACATGGTGCCTATTCTGGGAAGGAAGCAGAGAACTTTCATCAGCACATGTAACATTTCTAACGTCGTTACCAGGGAACACAATGAAAATATGACGGGGAGATATTTTGGGGGACTTATTCGTGAAAGTGATAAGACATACTGTCGCAGAACTACACATTTATAGCTAACTTGCCATCAATGTATAGAATTTTGGTTCAAATACACAATGGAATTTTTTGAAATATAATGTTCTCTCGGTTGTTTAGATGAAGATTCACCCAGAAAGTTTTACGTCTCCTTAATGGCAGTTCGCAAATTTTAACTTTTCATTCTCCTGACGACATAAAGAACGTTTTAAACCTGAAGTAAGTTTTTTCATGTTTTTTATGGCAGAACTATCACTAAAAAATGAAAATTTTATTACATGGTAAATCTAAATAAATGACACATTAATAAACAAACTCATTAGATATAAGAGATATTTTATAAATCACAATGATTTCAATAAATTGATCAATGAATTAAATCATGATGCTCTTTAATAAATTGAATTCCGTTTAAAAATAAATAAAACAGTTTTATTCCACAAACCCATGGAAATTATAAAGATGCCAGCGCCTTTAGATAATATTTTGTAGCATTATTTTTTCTCTAAGCGCTTTGCTCTTGTCGCCTACTCACCTGAGGTCACCCTGTTCTAAGGACACTTCTTCAAACACCACCCTTACTCGCTCTCGAGACCTGAAAGGAAAGACAGCTCTCTTTAAAGAAAATCTAGGAACTTCACTGGGGTTAAACCACTTTGACCTCAAAAGGCAAACTTGTTTTGCGAGTTTGGAAGAAGCAGTCAACTGCTTCAGGCATAGTACATTTTCTGTGCCTTTTACGCACCCACTAAAATCACTCATTTTGATAACTTTTAAGGAATTATTTCTGATGCTGCTCTTGTTGATGCACAATATTTCTCCTTCTATCTTGAGGAACTGTTCTATGTGGTTCAGTATAAATAGGAAGTCAAGTTTTTAAAAATCGTTGACACGTGTAATCTGTTAGTGTTGGGCAATATAGCAGTAATACATGTATACTATTAGGAACTTTGTAGGACTGGGTCTTTATGATACACTTCATAAAACTGTTCGGCACCAAGAGATAAAGAATCAGATTGAATCCAATTTTTCTCATATAGCACTAACAACTTTGTATTTCTTTCTTCATAATTTGGAAAGAAAAATGTAGACTGACGTATTGGTCTTATTAAAAAAAAACTAGTTTATTTGTCTTTAAAAACTATCATAATTAGCATTCGCCCTCTAGAAGGTTGCAGAATGGCGGCCGAAACGTTGGCACCTGTGCCTAGGACGTCGTCACCTGTCGTCTTCCGAAGAAACAAGTAGCTATTACCACCATCCGCGGAAGCCTATGCTCTTATCATCATTAGAGTTGCATCCTGGTACACATCATCTCTTAGCATCTAATAAATATCTATAAAAATATCATTAACTGATGTTTTTATTTTGGTCGACCTTGATGGCCGAGTTTGCAAGAGCATGTGCAGACTTAGCACCTCGGTCCGAAGGGTCGCGAGTTAGACACCCGCCGTGGGCATAGGTCTTTGTCCCTTGTTACTCTTGTATGTGTGTTGTCGCGGAAAGCCATGTTAGTCTGCTGAGCCCAGATCGATGAACCCGCATGTGTATGTAGTGTAAAGGTTAACAAGCGTCCCTCTGAGGGTCATAGAGGGATACCCCGCGCGGATAGTCGAAATCGGCTTCTCCCGAGGCTGGGAAAAGCCTCCGGAAGAAAAAAAACTTAATATTATTTTTCATACTAATACAACAAATAACACGCCTAGTAAAAGTATTGAAAACAAAGAGATCAGCAATGTTTTCAGTTTGCACTCTCGGTATTCGTACACGAACAGATGAAAGCTATAAAAACTATAATTAAACGTGGTTTGTTTTTTCGACGTTTTCATAATTATTACTTACGTAATAAAACAAAGTTTACATTTGATTAATGTGGTCGAAGAAACCAGATTATCTTCAAACTACGCTATACAAAGAGGCCTGGAATGCATAAGCAAGATCACGTGTGAAATGTGATGTTTTGTTTTTGGGGAATTCCTTTTCGCATTGTTTAAAAGCTTCCCGTGATCTTTCTGTAGAGATTATCGTCGAGAAACGCTTCTTATAAACCGCACACCAATGTAAGACTGTTGCAGAAAATGCTCGCGCACAGCAAACGTATACATCTCCAAAAACTGAATCTCAGCCCAACAACTTCTCACAGCACATTCTCCACGTGACAAAACATGGCTAATAATGGCCACGTGACAAACCATGGTCTGGCCTCCAGCGATAGATAACAGGACGCCAGCGTAGGACGATGGCAAAGTTCTACCCCAAGGCTTTCAACTAGAGGAGGCTAGGACAGTGAGCGCATATTTTGTAACATAACCTCTGCCAATTTCGACTCTATGTCGCCAATTCGAGATGAACTGTAGGCAAGTGAGAAAGGCTGATACGATTTATGCTTCCACCAAGTTTCGAGCTGCTTAGTTCTATTCGTTTTCTTAAAGAAGAGAACAGGGCAGCAGAAATTCACAATAGAATGAGCCGATTACACGGTGTAAGTTTTCAAACAAATGAGGAACACTGGCTTCTAGGTATGTCCTCATTCATGACGTAAACTACCACAGTCCTGTTGTAAAGAAATAACATATGGGACAGCGGGTCGTGCCTGGATCATTCGGTTTATAGCCCGACTACCTGACTGTGAATTTAATCTTTTCCTCGAAATGAAGAATTGGCTGGTAAGCTAAGGCTTCCAACCGAATGAGCAGCTTCAAAGCAAAGTTCAGGTCTATGTCACATCAGTGGCGGCAATATTCGGCGAAGAGGAAACGAAAAGCTTCTTCACAGATAAGACAAATGTCTAAATCTTCACAGCAATTTTGGAGAAAAGTAACCACATTTGTGCATACCATTTAGTAAAAAATTATTTTTTCTTTACTTTTGTGTTTTTGTTAGAGTCGATTGCAGGTTGGAAAAAATATCCTCGTATATTTAGTTGATATAATTATTCACAATTTCTCTTAAATACTATATATATATATATATATATATATATATATATATATATATATATATATATATATGTAAAGGTAGACATGCACCATGTTTAATAACATTTAAGCTGCAAATTGACCCACATCAAATAGAGGTAAGTTTTATTTAAACTAAACTGAATGTCTTAGATACACAAACGTCATGAAATTAGGATCATTAACATGCATAGAAAATAATATAACATTTTAACCAAATTGTACTTTATGTCGTATTATTCTGAACTACAAATATAAAACACACTTGTAATTTTAATTCTGAAGCTCAGTATCAAACATTGTCACTTGTTAGACAAAACTTATTTTTGTCTGAATGTGAACCATGTGCATGTGAATAACAAAAAATTCAAATTTAAGAAAATTTCACTTTAGAAGTGGAACAAACCTCGTAATACACGTTCACAGACACCACACTAAAAATGAATGCTGGAGATAGCGAACACATCATGCTTTTAATTAAAATATGAAATGTAATTCATATGGAGCAAAGTGCTCTTAAGCAGTTGGTTAAGGGAGCTACCCTTGTGTGGTGGTTGATTCACTTATCTTAATAGCGAGTGGATAATGGCTTGCAGATAACGTTTTCAACGTAATTCTACATATAGTTGTTTTATGAAGGGTTATAAAGATAGGTCAATAACAAGGAAAACTTATAAACATGGTTTTCTCAACACCTCTACAAAATTTCATTAACGAGAATATTTTTCATTTCTATGTACTTAAAAAATATGCAATGCACCTTGTTGTTATTAATCGAAAAAGAACACATTGCATTAAGAAAATGGATGGAAAATAATGCATTTTATTTCGTAATTTCATTCATGTGGGATCTCCAAAGGGGTCCAACGTGGCTCGTTGCTTAGCGTGCTAGCTTTCCACGGCTTTCCCGGGTTCGATTCCTAGCGGGGGTAAAATAATAACTGTGCGCTTTCCTGACAAATGTCCCAGTATATATTGCTTTGAAGGGATGACGCACTAACCACACGAACACCTTATCCCATGGCCATGAGGTAGGGCTTTGAAATGAATTGAGACTACAAGCTCGGCGGCTCAAACACGGGGTCCAGGAGTTGATTCAGAAAAGTGAACGGTATCATGAAGCACTTTTGAACGACTTGTCCCAGGAAGTTTGATACGATTAGTGTTTTCAGCGATTCTTTTGTTGAAAACAGTGTCTTTGGATTGTATGGTTAGCAAAATGGATTGGTGCATTGGTATTCGAGGGCACTGATTGTGACGTTGGAGATGGAATCCGTCAGATACTGTAAAACAAACCATTATAAAATGGAAATAAAAAAGAAAATAAGCCCAACTGTTTGTGTTTACCTTTACTTGAATTATTCTCAGTGATTAATTAAGTGTCAATTCTTGGTTTGTAAATTTCTCAATGATTGGTCATGAACGTGTATCATACTGAAATTTATATCGTAATGAGGATCATCTTGCGACGGGTTGCGGCCATCAAATGATAAACGTATACAATGGGAGTTTAAAAACGGCGCATTCTAAGCATTAAATACAGCGTGCGTCGGCTCTTCGTGATTTCATCTCCTCCCACAGCAGGTGAAGCTGCTGCCCGGTCCGTGAGCGGGGGCTATTCTTCCAGCGACGTTTCGCCCCGCGTTGCGGCATTGGGGGGAGGGAAAGAGCGAGGCGGGAACAGGGGGGTCGGCCGGGGTCGGCCGGGGGGTCCCGAGGGTCCGAGGGCGGTCGCGAGGGGTCCGAGGGGTTCCGCAGGTCGGGGGTCGGAGGGGTCGGAGGGGTCGGCGCGAGGTCGGCGGAAGTCGGTGCGTGGTCGGGGGGTCGTCGAGGGGCGTCGACGGGTGTCGGACGGTCGGAAGTGTGGTTGGAGGAGGGGCCGAGGGGTCGGAGGGGTCGGGGTGGGTCGGGGCGAGGCAGGGCGCGGCTTGGTGGAGCAGGGCGGGGCGGGGCGAAGATCATCGGCGAAGGCGGGCTACGTATGGCCGGCGGCCGCGTCCGCTTCCTCTTCCGGGCGCGATAAGGGCGCGCGCACCGGACGCATTCGCCCCGGGGCGCGGGAAATAAAGCAGCAGAGAGGATCTGCACCGCCCTCGCCAGCTCTTTAGGTGCGCGTCTACTCAGAGCGAACATTCTTTAATAACCGAGTTTTAGCTTTTACATTTATAATGTTGATATACTACATGCAGGAAAACTAAAATAACATCCAATTTTTGTTATAAAAATTGAATCAGTCATCCTTCACACTGCTCGTTGTGTAAATTTCGCGGATGCTCATTCCCGCCTGAGATATAGCATAATATTCTGGGGAAATACATCTTATAGTTCCCAAACTTTTAGATTACAAATACGAATCGTACGAATAAAAAGAAAATCCCACCCACGTAATTCTTGTAAGCCTCTCTTTATTAATCTAGGTATTTTACCATTACCTTATCTCTTAATATATGAATTAGTGGTTTTTGTCAAAAAACTTACTTAAGGGCGGGCATATATTTTCAGCAAACGCCGATGTCTATACCTACAACACCCGACGTAGTAAGCATGTTCATCAGGTGACATTATCAACAGCTCACTACAAAAAATTTACATGTAATACATATACATTATTTTACAAAACCTTGCCAGATGACATTATACGATTAAATTCGATACAAAAATTTAAGTCCCAAGTAAAATATTGTATGCTACACAACAGTTTCTATACAATTAGAGACTATAATAAATAATAATAAATAAATAAATCGTTGATTGAAAACTAGCGGTGCTGCCAAAGCACGTACTTTCTCCCGATGTATCTAAACGCTCCACAAAATTGTATTGATTTGCATATTGTATTGAACAATTGGTTTGATATGACATACGTTTAAATAGAATAAAAGAGTTGTACACTTGTTTAAAATTTCAAATTACGAACATGACATTCAAACACTTTTAGTTTATTTCGAATCTTAGCAGATTGTATATGTGAGTAGAATTTCTTCAAATGATTTTCGATAAAGTTTCTGAAATTCTCAATAGCTTTCAACACCAAAAGAGAGTTACGGCAAATAATTATCCACTAGACAGACTCGAACCAGCGGCACTTCCCTCCTATACCGAATCTGTCTTTTTACCACTACAGACACCCAAGTTATACAGAGAATTGACACTTCTATATTAGTCATAAGCGCCGAAAGAGAACAATTTTTCTGTCGAAATGTTTTACAAATCAAATAAGAGATGTGGAAAATTGTTTATAAGTTCAAAATTCGAAAATCACACTTAGACACTGCCAGTTTATTTATCTTAATTAATTCTATTTGTGATTAGAATTTATTCAAACTATTTTCAATAAAGTTCCTGGAATTATCAATTATCTCCAGCGGCAACAGAGATTTGTGACAAATAATATTCACCAACTATCTTCTCGACGAAGTGAACACATTTTAAAATGACATTTCATAACGTTCCGGGTTATTTTATTCAAGCCTCGGGTGCGAAATTTAATGTTCAGAACCAAATGATGTACTATCAAATCAATAGCATGCTTTTGTAGGAACGCACATTTGTAAGCTAGATTTAAGTACTCATAAATCTTAGCCTAAGCGGTATCTAATCGCTACGCCCTTTAGTGAAGAGGCTTATTAGTTTTAATAGCAAATGATGATACTTCGAAGTCCGTTTTATACCCGGCAACATGTTTGTATTTATGCAGTACTTGTCTGTGTAATAGTTTTTTCTAGGTAATAATTTTCCTAATGTGTCCAAAAAAGATTATCATAAAAATGTTGGGAATATTTTTGCTGAAAAAATAATGTTTTCTCTTGAAGGGCCAAGATGTACTTTAATACTCCATGAAGCAAATAATCGTAACTCTTTCTGTGTTTTTTGGAATAAGGTGAATAAGAAGATGAATAAGGTGGTGTAGTTCTAGAAGATCATATTCGTCAGTACTCTCAGTATATCTTGACACTGCAATACTAAATGTATACGACTTGTGGTCGTGTGCTAAGGATAAGATCTGACGTAAGATTTTGCCTAAGTTTTCTGAGTTGTTGGTAAAATTGGGTGTGTATTAAGTACGTGGACAAAACCGATTTCTATAAATGCAAACTTTGCAATAACACAAGCTTATCAGTTGCAAAAGACAAGTTTGTAAAGGACATTTCTGAGGTTTCAATTGCACGTAAATGCTACACGTTCTCGCTATTATTCATTAATCTAACAGAAAACTGCTCTTTGTGAAAATTGCAACGCCAAGAAGAAATACAATTGTAATGTTATTCCACAGGTTAGAAATATGAAAATATACGAATGATCAGATTCCAACATTTTGAGCTTCAATAATTAATACGGTGTGAAGCCGCCACGCGCAGCCATCAAATCCTATAGATGTCGTGGCATGGACTCAGAGCCTGGATATGCTGCTGGGGAACACACCTTCACGCGTTTCTTATGCGTACCCACAAAGCATTGACAGTGGTAGCAGGGGGATCAGAACGAGCAAGTTGCTGACCGATTATATCCTAGGCATGTTCGATGGGTGACATGACAGGTGAAGATGCAGGCCAGGGAAGAAGTGGTACTCGTTGTTATTTGCAGAAAGCTTGCACATTCTTCGCCACATGCGGTTGGACATTGTTCTCCTAACTATGGCATGTGAATCTGCTTGCAGAAGGGGCAATATCTCGGGCTCTAAAACCTCCTAATGTGGTGGTTGTTAATCTGATTGCCCTCAATACGTATGAGACGAGATCGCCCATTGTAGCCAATGGCACTCTAAACCATCATTCTCGACGTTTGTCCGCTATGGTTCGGAACAATGCAGGGTGGCAGATTGCGATCACCTCTGAAGCGTCGAACACCTATGCGGCCATCGCCGTAGCATAAATTGAAACTGAACTCGTCCGAAATCACTATATTTTGCCGCAATGTGAAGCAGCTCTTGTGCATATTGCTGTCTGAGGTGTTGCTGGTTTCTGGTCAGGGGAATGCGAAGCTGTGACATCAGTTCAGCTCTCAGCAGACGACGTCGCATTGTCGACGCAGTCATGACCTCTTGCAGTGCTCCAAAGTCGAGCAAACATTGTGGACGCCGCCGTTATGTCGGTTTCAGCCATGGAGACAGGATGGCGGTCATTTCGCGCTGTGGTCACATTGTGTGGTCCAGTTCTTGCTCGTCGCTGTGTCGACTCTCCTCTGTCCACTGGTTCCACACACGCATCACTGTCGTTGCAGCGCGCCCCGTTCGAGCCGCAATGTCACGGTACGACAAACCCGCTTCCCGGAGACCGATCATTCTGCCCCGTTCGAACTCACTCAGATGTTAATTTTGCGGCCTTTGGAGTTGACGAGACATACCGGCACTGCTTTGCACGTTTTCACGAAATTTGACAGCATTACACCGACTGAGTGCGATGTAACATTGACTTGACCTTTCACACAAAGGAGGGCACTGCAAGGCCACCGTGCACGGCATTTCTACGAAATGTAATTAGTTCTTATGGATACACTGTTTTACACATCCACCACTTTTAAAAATATTCCGACCATTCTTTCTGGCTGTTGAAATTTTTCACAAACACCAGAGCATATAAAGTAAATATTGATAAAATAATATTATAATTCATTTGAAATGAATATATTGTTAGTAAATGAAACAAAAATATTCTAGTACAAAATTTATTACATCAGTACTCAAAAGGGAAGTTTATCTCTGGCTTCTGAGGAATAAGCCATAACATTCTTCCTCAGAAACGTAGTTTGAAAATGGCAACTGCGTGGTACAGCACGCTTTAATTTAGCCCAATCAGTTGAGTGATATTAGGGAATTCTTCTTGTGTGTTTATTAACAATAAAATCGAAAATAATCAGAAAAGTGTACCAATGTACATCAAGTACAATTAACAGAAGTGGAGCAGTCCCTGAAATGAAGATACGATTTAAATTAATTAAATGGTAGTAAAATGCAAGTTATGCATTATCATCGTAGTAAGTTGTGCTTAAAGCCCCACAAACGCACGAGCACAACGCAGGTGATGTAGGAGGAAAAAAACGCGTTGTCGCGTGAATGCACTTTTTATGAGCTTCAGATACGAAAGTTTTAGACTACAACTTTTCGTGGAAGAATGTTTTGGCGCATTGTGTACGTTAGTATGTTACGAACACGAACATAAACCTTTGTCGCGAAGTCAGGCGAAAGGGCTCAGAACTTGGTTGGGGGAGTAGAGTTTCAGGAGTGAAGATCCTGGTCACGTGTGGCCGTACCCTCACCTCAATTGCCAGATGTGTAATATACAATAATGTGACTGACATTAATGGGCCTTGTTTTCTTTAATTAAAATGAATATTGTGGTTAAAATTAATTAGCGTGAACAAACATAATAAGCCAGTGATTATATCACATGTTTTCATTTTGAATTGAGTGGAGTTTACGTTCACAATTTAGGAAACGTAGGAGTGAAATGTGAAATTAATTGAATAATCAATTTGAGAAAACTTATTTGAAATGACTAAGTAGCAAATTTGAACGTTTCAGTTTTCTAAGCGAAGAGAGATACGAAACATAACAAACTTTAAAAAATTGAGTGATTAGAAGTGTTAGGTTCTTTGGAATGAGGAAGGAATTAATATAATATAATTAATTACAGCTTTACTTAGTATGTAATAAACTCAATATAATTAAATTGAGGAGGTTAGGTTAGCTAATATGTGACGTGTAATGTCAAGATCTGAGAAATCGACCACGGAACTGACGAATGTCTAAATGCCTTTTAGAAACTAATATTTTGAAGTGTCTTCGAACCTTTTAACATCCCTATCTCGTGGTTTTACATCTCTCAATTCAAACACCAAGCCTTTCTGTGAGTTTTTAACATTTTTGCTTTTTCTCACACTATTTACGTATTATAGAGTTTTGCAATGCTGGTACAAAAAAGAGATTTTCCGGCTGAAAGCCATGCTTTATGGGTCTTTGATACCGAAAACATTGATAATTCTTGATGTCATGTGTACTAAATGTCGTGTCTGATTTTTTGCATTTAGCGTTAAGTCACTAGTAATCCCGAAGACTTCAAATTAGAAGGGTAATGTTGGAGTGATAAATGAATATAGAATTAGGTTTTAAATATTTAAATTTGTTTAAAGCCTAAACTATTACCATAAAATAATGATTTAGAAAAAAAGTAACGAATGAGCTTATCATTACAACAATCGTACAATCCCGCAATTGCTATCAACAGATTCATAAAAACCGCGGGGTCAAGCCCGTGTGTAATTTCGACTTGTATTATTGATTACGATATAGCAGTCGCCGGTTTTATTTCTCTCGGTCCCCCAGTCAATAATTCGCGAACTAAAATGTCTGTAAGTGGCTTTTTCAAGTAGAGCGGGTTGCAAACCCGACCCCTTCAGTTCCTCTGATTAGTGTTTCCGTGCGCGTCAACCGCTACGATCACTAGCCCCGTAAGTGTAGTGAACGTGGGGTGGTGATGCAACCCCCTCCCCCGATGGATGGCGAGATCCGTCGGCGTCCGACTCGCTTTCCCCAAGTGGGGCACCGTCCCAACCGGAACACGCTTTAAGCTCCCGACAGGACTCTCGAAATGTGTGGTAGTGTAGTGCAGGTAAAAGTGTGTTGATGGAGGTGTTGGTCGGAGAAACAACGGAAAACAACCGATCAGAGCAGTCGGCCGCTAGAATTCTCCTCCAAACAGCGGCAGAATTCGACATTAGCTAACAAGCTAGTGTGGAAAACCCTGCCACCGTCGGGATTTGATCACCAGAACCTCCCGATCAGAGGCACTGCAGTGGCATCAGTTGATTCCCTGAGTCGCCTGAGCCGGTTTCAATGCGTCCAGCTCAGCGAACTGGCCACGTGATTTCCCCACCCCTGGGACAAGACGGGCCGCGCGCAGACAACTGCGCACCGCGCGGGGCGATCGCGCAGTCAAGGCGCCTGCGCGCGCGCCACTGCAAAGAGATATTGTTTTTTGATGATCGCATCCACCGAATCCATGCAAAATCCAGAATTGCGTTTCCCCGAAGCGATGTTTGGGGGATAAATTAATGCAAATTGGGCCATCCCAAGAACCGTTTCATCGGGCTGCAAACGAGTATTAAAGAGAATCCATCGGGAGATTTTGACGAGTGGATGAGGAGAAATGGCTGCGCGTTCGAAGTTAAATCTGGCCGTAACTGAATGACATGACTTATAAATGCAGCCGGTACTAGGATTAAGGACATGAATATGACCGTTAGTTTTAATTGGTGGTTCACACGATGGAGTATATGGTTTTCGAAACTGCGCAAGAATGTAATGCACATAACAGAGAAAAAGACCTTGCACAACACGTAAAAATATTTCTGATAAACTCGGTTCGTTGGGTAAAAATGGGTGAAAACTTGAAGTAACAAAAGAATTTAAAATATAAAACTTTTGCTCTATGATTACATGAGTTCTTAATTCACTATTATGTTAAATAAAAATATGACGCAATTATAACAGTAATGTTCAGTACTTTAAATATTTTTATGAATTACTTTGGTACTTCATTTTTGGAGAGTGGTTTGAAGACATACAGCGACCAGAAACGCAATTAATACTATGATATATGACCATTAATGAATATTATGACTATTAACTATTTAGAAAAAACAATTCGAACTTTTGTGCTGTGTGTGAGAATACTTTTTACCGTATGTATATAAGGTTACATCTAAAATTGTCCAATACAAAATAGTGTAAGAATAGTGTAAATAGTGTTAAGAGAAGGGTTTTAAGTTATGGACATTACGTAAAGCGTTGTTTCATGTAGGCACTAAAAATTCGAAAATAGGCACTTAAAAACTTGAAAATTGGAGGGAAATAGAAGTTAAAGTTGAAAACAGGCAGGCAAAAAGGGAATAAAAACTTACAAAATAGACTGTGGAATGGAGATTATAATTAAAAATAGTCAAACTCTCACCCAATAAGCAAATTAAAATATTTAATATTCAAATTTTGACGTAGTAGAACGTAGTACATAAAGTATTAACTCGATAATCAGATTTATTCTATTGTCAAAACATATTATAGAATCAGATAATACTTCCTAAGAGTGTCCTGTGGAATTTTATATTGAATATTTTGTAAAGAACTGGTTAAACGTTTTGCTTTTGAACTGGAATGTTCAGCGCATGGTGCAAGTCAGTGTTGATTTTTTACTTGTCTTCATCATCTGACTACAGTGGCGGAAGAAAGGATTAAATAGTTTTTCTCACATTTTCAATACTTTTTCCCTTGATTTTCAGTGTTTTATGGTGTAAGATACGATATGTTTGGAACAGTTAACAATTTTTTCGCAAACTCTTACATTATTGTCCGTCGTGAATCTTCTTCTCCACGAATCTAGCTCTTTAAACAAACTGAAACTACTCTTCCTGAAACGATTACTATTGGCATTGTAGCAAGCATGCTTAAGAGGAACAGCAAACTTTCGGATCAGCTATGTGCCAGACTTCGAAAGGAATACAATATTATAATCGAATAAACTTCGCCCATTTGTATAATTCTGCTTTCTAAAATCGAGAGATGACGGGAACGCATAACTTGAAGACAATGTGTTCTTGTAAGTAACAGATACTATTTCACTAATGATAGCGAAGATCGGAAAAACAAGAGCCATTTTCTGTTCTCTGGGGCGCCCTGTGGTGCTTTAGTACTCTCTGGGGTACCCTGTGGAGCTCAGATAAGCAATCCCGCGCAGTGTCATATTCGCATACGTCACTAGGCGGGATCCCTGTGCGCCGCGTCTCAGGCAAGAACACATAGTCAGAGAGCTTCTCAATCGGAAGACGTCCTGGCAGATTTTATGCGTCCGAGTAAAAAATTACCCAACAGTTTTTATTTTAAAAAAATATAGAAAAAATATAAAGAACAATAACATTTAAAAATGCATTAAATTCATTTTAAACATTTATAGTCTCTCTTCACTTTCGAATAGGCAATTATCTCTAAAAAACGCATTTATATCCACTATAAAACCCCCGCAAAAGCCATTTCGATAGTGAGAATCGATAATGGAATAAGTTGCCTAAAAATACATTCAAAAAAATAAAATAGGCCAATGGGGCATTGTTCGGGCTCTAAATGCTCTGTATGGATGCCTGCTATTTCCTGACTATAGTTCTGAGAATTCTCAATTATACGTTTTACAATATCTATAATTCCAAGAACTCAACTCTTTTTACTTTCACTTTTCCTTAATACACTGAGCAAATATCTCGTGGTTTCTGAAATTGCCCTAAACACTAAATGTACGTATTATCTCAGAATGTTTCCTTGAGCACTTATTTAATTAGATTGGTTATTTTGACAGCAGGGTTATTACATCAAATCTCTAGCTCACTTTTCTACGCAAAAAAAGTTTTTATTACACGGCAGGGATCATTTCCGGCTATCATATTTTATGAACAACAGTCGTTATCATTTATTCTTAATTCAACTAATGTTTGCAGGTGGGGGTAGGTTTTCGGATCCCCAAAAAAACGTCACAAAGATCTTTTTACTACTTTTAACGTTAAAATAAACTAGTGAAACATTAATACATGGCAATTAAGTGCGGGCATGAATGTATTACTATTTAATTAATGTTCTATGGTATCTGCTTCAAACGTGAAACGAGCAAATACGCGTAATGTTTCTATTTACTAAAATTTACTTTTATATTAATTTCTTTCCAGCTAACGAAGATGTAATTATCGGAGTTAACAAGCAGACTAAAACAATCGCACAACATAAAAACTGCAATTTTACCATGTCTCTCCCTCATACAAAGGGACAGCAAAATTAATTGGAATGTCCTCAAAACGTGCGTATTAGACTCGGACTATTCATACATAAAAATCTTCAAAGACGTAATTTAAATACACCTGCTTGAAAGGCCATGCGGATGAAGGAGGCCGTTGACTGAACGAATCGCAAAAACTTCCCTCGCGCTAGTCGCACCCGTGCGAAAGCTGTTAAGCCGATACGGCTCTTTGAGGGGAGACATCTGCTGCAGCTGTGTTGCTGGCTTTAACGTCACTGCAATGGTAGTAGTTTTCGTTTTATGACACACGTGGCGAAGAGACCGCCTGGATCTCTCTCCTTTAAAACTTTGCCATTGATGTGATAGCAAGCGTTACCTCTTCCAACTTATATGGGACGTAGGGACTTCTTTCTTTTTTCAGACGCCTTTCTTTTTTCAGACGCCATTCGCAGTAGATTTAGGGATAAAATCTGATTCTCAGAAACCGACGCACTTCTCAGCATTTCTGTGCTCATTGCCGTATGAGCGAACAGAACGGAAAAACTTGCTGTGTATTTTTCTAAAGAGTAAAATGATGGGTTTAATGTGAAATTAGCTGGATGTCACGATTACGAATATGGAAAGTTGTACTGAGATATTTATGACAAAGCCAAATAAATTATGACAAAGTCTAAATAAATGCAAGCTAGTTTCTGTATGTGTTTGTCATTGTAAAGTCAATTTAAATACTAGAAATGAACATCGTTGTAATGAAAAATATAGAATTTACGCGAAAATCGTATTTAATATTGAAGTTACACACAGCCAGTAAACACATCTTATAGTTTATACATTGTTCTCCTTACTTAGAAATGATAATTACTACTATCATTTAAAAGGAAAAGTTACGTCGTCGAAGTGGACTGAAATGAAAGATAAAATCTAAAATACCAAAGAAGTTTGAACAAATAATATCACCGTGCTGAAATTTTTGTGAATCTACAGTCGACCTGAAAGTACCTGAAACATGATTCTTGTATGACATTTCGTTTTTGCTATTTTAGACATTTAGCTAAATTTCCAAACTCATTTCTTGTTGTTTTGTGAATTTTAATAATATAATGTCAACTACAGAGAGTAACTTAAACATTTAGCTACAAGAAAAATAATGGTATTGAGGTATATAATCAAAAACGAGCAAACGCAAGCTACGCTCGGTAGCCAGCTACGCAAGCTACAATCTATATTCTCTGTTCAGTAAACATCGGGTAGTCCAATACCATCTAGAGATTGTAACCGATGTTTACTGAACAGAGATTATAGATTGTAGCATGCGTAGCTGGCTCTACTGCGCATGTCAGGTCTCCCTTTTCGTGTGTCTTTCTCGCGCTAAACAGTTGTCGAGTGCACAGCCATCCCGTGCGAACGCTATTATAAAAGAGTTACTCTAAGATGAGACAACTCGGACAGGTCGGGAAAGAAATGAATGTCATGCACGGCGAAGGCATTGCAAGATTTAGTGATGGAGTTAATTACAAATGAGCCAATTGTAAACGAACGCACTGACAAAATGAGTGCACGGACATAAAATGCAGTTACGTTGGCAGCAGTGGCCAAGAATTAGTTGCCAAAGCGGTCCTTTCTTATACGTAGTTATAGAGAGTTCCTTATTTTATCGTTGGCCGAAGATTCGGGCCGCGTCACCCGGGAAATTGAGGCCGCGCTCGTCCATGGTCGCGCTGACTCAACTCCCGTGCTCATACACGGAAACTATCGCTGCGCTTAATTTACCTTTAGGAAAATGAGGCTGAAAGTGATGTTCTTAGGCTCGAATTCATTCATGGCACCTCCAGAACATACTCTTATTTACTCTTTGAAGTACGCCTCGAGAAATTGCTTCCATTTTCTCTTCAATAGAGCACCGGAGCTCTTCCTCCGAATGCCTGCAAATACCTAAATTTCTGCAAATACCTGAATATTCATGTAAGTGAAATTTCATGTACACGAAAATGTCTTAATAAACCTCTTGTGGCAATTACTGGCAGAGTTTGGTCGAACGAAGGTGTCGTAAGTAAATATTCTCTGCTTGAAAGGAAATATAGATTTACACAGTTGAATGGTCTCGGGACACTAGTATGGAGCGCATCAGATGAACGCGTCGGATGAACGGGGCCCTTGTTGACAAGTTCCCGTGGCACCGAGGGCTCGACCGCTGAGGCAAGCTGCGCGTCAACTTCGGCGAAGGACAAAATGCGCATCCGGTAGCAATGTCAGGGAGCAAGAAGGCCTACCTGCCCCGGAAGCGGTAGGCGCAGCGCACGCTGGGCGGGTAGCTGGCGGGGAAGCGCGGGGAGTAGAAGCGGCCGTGGCGGGGCGCGTGCTCCGCGCTCACGAACTGGTGGTCGCACACTGTGCCCGGCAGCCGCTGCCCGTCCGTCTGGAACAGCCCTGCAACACCAGCGCGCCAGCGCTCAAGCCCTTCACACGCCCCAAAGCAACTGTTTCTTTTTTGAACTTCACAGTGCACTCTTTAATACGGACTCATGGGGTCAGGGAAGGAAAATGGGATTAAGTGTCTAGTGCACGTTGTTTAATTTCATGCTTAATGTGTTGTATGTGACTCAATATGTATCACAATGTCGAAAAAAAATTTAAAAAATTTCAAAAATATTTAAAAAGAAGATTTTCTAGGGTCATTGTGTTCATGATACAATTATATTTATTTATAAATACAATCAACAATTATTATATGAACTATAGCATTTCGTTTACGAAATTTTTTGGTTCTATAGACGCAAAGATATCCATAATTATACGTGAACACAATCTACTAGGAATACTAAGTCAGTAATTGATTATGTTATATTAAGACAGAGAAATCATTTGAAATACCAGGAAGTAAGAGTATTATGTGGAGTAGAATGTGGTAGTGACCACTATTAAGTTAGAGCATTTATTTATTTTTTTTCACAAAGCAAACGTTCAAAGGGCCAAAATACCAGAACCTCATGCTTGAAGTAGCCCAAAAATATATCTTTTGGATAGCTTACAAAATTACTCAACTAACTTCCTATATAAATTCAGACTGGCAAATAAAGGTAGATTGGCCTGCAAGGGAATTATACATGAAGAAATAAAAACAGTAATCCAAGAAGCAGCGTTTGAAGCATTTGGTGAGAAGTCCAAAATAAAGGAAAGAAAAACATACTGCTGGAATGAAGATTTGAAGCAAATGATTGATGAGAAAAAAGTGAAATATAAAAAATGGCTAAGCACAGGAGACCCCAAAGATAGAACATCATACAGTAATATCAATTGAAAGGTTAAAAGAAAGGTATAAAGAAGCAAAGACAAAGGCTTGACAAACAAAATGCTTTGAAGCAAATAGGTTAATGGGAAGCAAATGTCTAAAGAAGCATGAAAAACAATAAAAGAACTAAAAACGCATGTCAAGTAAATCAATATTAAACAATGGGAGGTATATTTTCACAAAATTCTGAAAGAAGATAGAGCAGAATACAAGTATATCAGTTATAATGCAGATAATGTACAAATACAGGATGACATCCCAAAAATAACTCTACAAGAACTAAATAAAGCTTTGAAGGGGAAGAATATAATATATCAACACGCCCAGGAGGGATACCGGTTAAACTGTTAAAACCCTCTAATCTATTGTTCGTTGACCTCCAAAAAGGATATGAAAGCATACCCATTAGCAGACATTTTAAAATTTTAACGCCATTAAGAAAATGTACAAAGACAGTAAAGGTGCTGTGAAAGTAAGCGGTCAAGTATCAGAGGATATAATAATTTCTAAAGGATTAAGACTCGGGTGCTGTCCCCAACTCTTCTTAACATGTTCATTGTCATAGCTCTGAGAGAATGGAGGAGGCAATGCAGTGTAATGGGAATGGAAATTAGAGAATGAAAACTGAATTTTAAATATTTGGGTTTTACATATTCAAAAGAGGGCACTCGCAATAATGGTATTAATAAGTAGGGGGCAGATTTTAATGAAATATCATCTTTTTCCTTTTTACTTTAGAACAATGCCGTTTATGATAAAAATTCATTTTATGTTATAAAAAAATGAAATTATCCATTTTTATATTGCATTTTCCGTTTTTAATGCATTTTTTGTTGATTTCATCGATTTTAATATCATTTTAATGCTACTTGCATCAAACAATATTTACGAGGTGCAACAAATGTTCACCACAGAATTCCTGAGTAGCCTATTCGATTTCTTAGCTCATATATTATATTGTCAGCCGTTGTGAGTACAATGTAATCTAACGTTCCTGTGACGCCTATCAGTTCAGGTGCCATTGTCAGTTTAGAAGATTTCGCGACAAATAAAGGTAGACATTTTGATTTAAAGAACAGTCCAAACCAAAGTTGTGCAGGCTGAGTTCACTTGAATAAAAGGAAGAAGCGTCGATTGCATCAGTAACATTCCCAACAGGTAGAGTTGTTCTTCTGAAGTGGTTTTGATTAATATTTTACGTATTTTTCTTTGCTTTTAAGGCATTTTAAAGCGTTTTAAGAGCATTGTAGTCATCATTTTTGGCAATGCTTTAAGTAATCCAAATCCGCCTCCTAATATGATACATCAATGCAAACGAATCATAAATATGCTAAATTCAGTTCTGTGGAACTCCCAACTATCAAAGAAAACAAAGAAAAATATATATAGTACCATAATAGAAAATATGGTCCCATATGGCTCGGAAGTATGGGAAGTAACTAAAGAAAAGTAAAAAGATAATTGACTTTTCGAGACAAAGTTGCAGAATATCTCGTTAACGCTACATACATAATGAATGAATAAAGGAGAAAATGGAAATTCAATAGGATATAATTGACACTGTAGAACGAAAACAGCTTTACTGGTACGGATATCTGCTGAGAATGCCAGAAGGGAAGTGGCACAAACAAGTATATACATGGATACCTCCGGACAGAAGATGACGGGGCAGACCATCACCCTATGGAAATAAGGAATACTGACCGCGGTGGCGACAAGAAATTTCACAGAGGACAGAGGAAGATGTAGTGGATAGAGAGGGCTGGAAAAGAGTAACCGAGAAACATCGCCAGATGTAAACACCACTCTGACATCACTGATTTTCTCTCTCTCTCTCTCTCTCTCTCTCTCTCTCTCTCTCTCTCTCTCTCCCGCTCTCACTATATATATAGACAGAGAGAGACAATGTCACTTACACCATTCTGGTTTTCACCCATTCATACAAACTTGGCATATACCGATAACTAAACACGAGAAACTCAAATCAATATATCCAGATATTTAGAAAAGAGTTCGAAATCATTTAATTTTAGCATTATTTAATTAATTCATTAATAAATTTTTTACAATTTCTATAAGCTGTAGTGTTCAAGCATACCAACGCGATACCGGTTTATTCGAGAAAATGATGGATTATGCCTTTCGCTATTCAATATTTGCTATTGGAAAGGTTTATCGCATTCACGAATATTGACTGACGTCCCCACAAAGCCAGAGATAATTCCCGCTTGGGCGAAGCAGCCACCTTGTTCACAGCCTGCGAAAATTTCATTAACCGTTCGATAAATTCCCTCGCCCCAAGGACAATAGATTCAGGTCGCCATGCCATCGGTACCGGAGGCCGACGCTTGTCACTCAACTCACTCTCATGATTGCTGCCAGGCCTGCACAAACTGTAATCGGCGATGAGACAGAGACCCGAATTATCGAATTATTAATTGATTCGCTTAGCGCCTAAAGGAACTTGAAATTGAGTATTGTAGGAAGTCAGAAGAGATAACATGCGGAAACTCTGTAGCGAACAGCTTCGCCCAGAGCGATGAAATACGTATGTGAAATATGGAGCTTTCAGAAGGTTTCTGGTAAGAGGTGTTTTAAGTATTTAGTATTAACTCAAATTATACATTTTTGAGAATTTGACACTTGTACAATTTAAGTATGTTAATGCAAAAGTTACCAGTTAGAAAAAATGAAGTATATATTGTTCTATTCAGTATGTGCTTGTGGTGTGTGGTAGAAACGTATTTTCTTTTCTTGAAAAATGAATAATAAAAAATATTATTTAAAGCGTATATTTTAATAATTATCAATAAAGTATTAAACAGATGCACTGCATTATAAATTGTTTGTGCGGCGCCATTTTGAATTGGCGCCAAGCGTGGATAAGGTGTTTGAAAAGTCAGTTTAGGTGTCGGTCAAATGGAAGAAACAAGAGTAGAACCGAAAGTTAGAGAACAAAGCACGATAATTATTTTGCTTTTCATCCTCCCCATATATTCACCAAACTCTCAGCCATAGTCAACAACGATAACAAAACTTTTCGGACGGCAGGAAACAGCGGCGGTGGCAACGGTTCTAGCGATGCACGGTTTATGCTGAATTTTTGACAACGCCGTATCAATATTAGTATTTTAAAACTTTAAACATCATTACATTTCTTAAACTTTTTCTATACCCCTTCCTACATTAAATTAATTTTCAATTCTATAAAGTTAATTCGACGCTGGATAATGTTGAGAAAACTTTGTTTCGACTTCAAATGGTACTTTAACTAGTATTTTAAATGCCTGTATAATTCAAAACTGAGGAATGGAGGTTGGTTGGGGGATGAAACAAAGAGAAGTCGAAGAGTTAAGAACGACACTTTTTCTCCTCTTCCTTCTAGCGGGCGATCGCAGTCACGAACCTCTGTGTAGCCCCATCACCGCCAATGCGCCACAAAACGTCTCAGAGGTCAGGAGGCGGCGGCGGCGGCGGCGGCAGCTAACTCTATTTGCGATGTGCTGGGGGTGGGGTTGTGCGGGTGGGGCCAGATGGGAGAGCGTCCGACACGACTACCTTGCGACTTCTTCTTCNTGGGGGGAGGGATGGAGGTGCTGTAAACTGGATAGCTAAAAGAGCATTAGAGTAAAGTGGTCAAAGAAAAAAGATGTGGTGAAGGAAAACGGAAAGACATAGTGGGAAGAGAAAAGCAAAGGAAGACGATGGACGAAAAGGAAAACGATAAGTGTTAACCCTATGAAATTAAAAATGTTCAACGAGATAAATGTCGTGCGCTAAATTAAAACCGTAATGGCTTTATCGTTATTTAGTAATGGGCAAATTATAATGGCCAACACACACCATACATTGGTTTGCCAAAGAAATATAATAAATGGGGTAAGGCAGAAATATTGACGAAGAAAAAACTGTAAGAATGCGATAAATAGGGAAGAAGGTAAGAAGTTACGGGGTTATCGATAAAGGAAAATGGGAAGAATTGTGAAAACTAGGGATTAAAGAAACAAAAAAAATTCTTGAACCAAATTAGGTAACAAAGTGACGTAAAGCGAAGAGTCGAAAAATTGAAGAAATGACAGCCACTTCATGGTGGGAATTGCGAGTTATTGACCCTTACTGCAGGGTGGATGTGATTTTGATATCTTGCCAAGTGAATCCGGTAATGTGTGTATTCTGATGGATAATAAATTATTTCAGAATATAAATTTTCCTAGATTTAAGGAATCTATGACTGTATCTTCATTAAATTCTACATTGCCACCCCTTGAATGGGGACTTTTACAATTTGATAAGACAGAATATACGGGAGTAGCTGTTTGCTGTCTCTCATCTACGAAAGATTGTAGATTTAAACATTAATCGAACAACTTCCTCTTATATAGTCTTTTCAGCTGTGAGAATAAACAAACAGAATGATACCGATTCAAAGTATCCTTAGCATTTCGTGAATTACTTTTCAGAAAAGGCTGTTTTCTTGTAATCTTTTTTCCAAATTTTGAAGTAATTTATTACTTATATTTGATATTTTGTCACCAGAAATGTCCGATGTGCAGTTTCTGTATAAAAAATTCTTGTGATTTCATAGACTTAAATTCCGTACTGGGTTCCAAGATTATTGGTGAACTTATCAAACTCTCTCTTGCATGGTAAAATAATATGCTCCTTGATAAGGAAATATTGAAGAATTGTTTCAAGTTGTCCAATATTTTAGTGCCAAAAGATAGAAAACTGTACGACTTTATGTTCTTGCTTGTAGTTTTCACTGCAAATGAATATCATCTTCTTAAATATTTAAACATGTGAATGTCAGTGAGATACGCCCATTCAAAAATTCAGACTTTGGTACACGGAATATTTGCCGACGCAAATGTGACCTAAAGATTAATAGCTTTTGATAGGTATATGTCAGTCGATATAAGAATCAAATCGTCAAAATGGTAAGTTACTCACTAACAAGTTGGATTAGGATTGTTTGCTAGTAATAAGTTAATATTATTCTTTAAAATCTCCTATTGAGTTAATAATTTCCCATGATTGCGCTGTCATGTTTAATGTTTTTTTGCTAACGAAAATCAGCGGAGTATCTTTTCCCAATGTGGATAAGAAGGTTAAACGACTTAAGAAGAAACCTTTTGAACGCAACTCTCAGAAAAAATATTTTACTTTTTCAAAATTATCGATGTTAACAGAAAAAGTAATGTACTGAAGAAAGCGAGCAGTATTGCTCTGAGAGGAATTATGAATCCTGAGGAAACAGTACTGCAGCAAATAATTGAAAGAAAAAGAGTAATGGATCTGAAAAGAATAACATTGGAATGAAAGAGAAAAGGAACAAGAAAATAGCGAGATTTTTTACTGTGAAAATATTATCTTCAACATTAATTAATTTTTAAGTAAAGATTTTCTTATAACATTGTACATGTTGGGGGCAGTTTGAATGAAACATGAAAGGAATCAACAACTTTATTTTCCTCAGCGAATGGGACGTTGAGAAAGAACAACCTTCGGATAGAGAACAAAGAAATGTTCTACAAAACAGCGATTTATTCGTATCAACACTAAGATTTGTGTGAATTGAAGAGATTAGAGAATTTCAACGCCATGCACGTAGCGAGAGCTCTCCCACAATGCGGACAAGCTATTAATTATCTGCGATTACGGCTATAAATTTCATGACGAAACGTGATTGAACAGTCATCATCAATCTACGAACTCTATTTGCCAAAAGAGTCGAATTGAAAAAAGGCCTCTTCTCTCCATCTGTCGATTGATCGCGACATCCCATCGATCATTCACGCGCCGACGACAGTTGCTGATGGATTGAGACGCAATTGAAACTGAAAAACCTGCGAATGAAAGAGAGCGACCCACCCTGCCTTCATGCACAGAAACAAGGAGAAATTCTGCGTTCAATACCACACTCCCTCACTGCAGTGCGTCACATACAATAATAAAGGTTGATATTGTAACGTAATGTACTCGTAACAATACATTACATTAATAATACTCGTACATTAATAATACTCGTAACAATAAAAATAAATGTAATGCAAAGAAAACCGAAGAAACTAATATATAATTTGGTGCGGTTGTAATTGCAGTAATATCTGTATGAACAGAAACCTGTAGACGCCGGCCACTTGCCTTAACCGGACAATTTCTCGGGCCAATGAAGTTAATAGCAATTTACACAGCATAAAACGGAACCTGTTCAACGCAAGAACGTAACGGGTTTTCATTTTCCTCCAGCAAAACCATTTGTTAGCGTAGAATTTGACCTTGGGGTCGCTTGTCTCTCAAGACATGGGGCGTTTGGGAAGTCCCTTCTGGCTCTTTGAACGTGGGAGAGGGTACAGGCATGTCTTGTATTCACGCGTCTGCCTGCCCCGCATTCAGAATCGTAACCCCTTTCCCACACCATGTGAGGATATCATTGGCGCAATGCTTAAGATCATATGATAATATCAGAATGACATAATGATATAGAATGACACAGAATGACTCTTGGCTGTGACGAATTATGTGTTGAAAGAGTCAACAACTAGTTCGACTGCAGTCACTAGACAGTGACGTAGTGGGTGTTTTTATGAGTTTCACATCCTGTTGGTTGGAAAACCATACAAATTCAACCTGAGATGAAAAGACCAAATTTATAGAAGCAAGCAAAACTCAGAAGCCGTTAGTGAAGAATGTTTAATACGTCAATGAATAATATTTGTTTCTATGACCTTCCCACTCTTTCAGTATCTTTCGAGAGGATAAAAGAACCGAAAAGCGAAGGCGCATTACAATAACACTATTTAGTGCTCCCGGGTGCGTCAACGGTGTATAACTTCGTAGCATTCGCTGCTGCTATCCCTACCGGCATCACCACTACAATATTCTTGTTATTCTCACTGCCTCTGTAAAGCCACTTGAGAAATACCAGTATCTTTCAAATCCTCCATCGTCACTCCTACGTCCATATTTTCATCTTTCTTTCACTCCCAACACTGACATCAATTTTTCCACACCTACCACCTCCGGGTTCCTGTTCCTTAACAACTTCCTCTACATCTATCCCTTTCCGCAACTAGCAGTATCATGTTACCCCCACACCTACACATTTTCTTCACCCTATAATCCGCACCCCTACCACTTCACATCGGTACTTAGTCCTTTAAGTGTACGTGTTGCCGTGTTCCTCACTTCTGGACAATGAGATTCGCCCCCAGCGTCTCCCCCAGCGACTCACCGCCTCATCCGGGACACGTGAGGTAGTGCAACACATGTAAGTGCAAATGTGTGGGTAAGTGGAAAGGATGAGGAAGGAAAAATCGCGCATGCTTCGTGGAACGTTTGTTAAAATACTGTTGCGGCATTCGCCTGTTGTGAAACGGAGAAACCACTGAAAACTACTGATCAGATCACCCGACAGCTAATATTCCCCTCCACGTGATTAAATTCTACCCAGCTAGGGTCGAACAGCCGCTGTCGGGACACGAATCCTAGAACCACAACCACCCGGGTAAACGACGCTGCAAAGGCGACCCATTCTGCCACTGAGCGCACGCAGCCTTAAGCGCAGGAGACGCAGATTTCGCGAGGGGAAAAGAAGCCCAAAGCAGCAGCGTGTTACAAGGAGAAGCGGAATCGCGGGGGCGGGGCGAGGTTAAGGCAGCGCGGCGGAGCAGCAGCGGTGAAATTCTTATAAATCAGGGCCCTGGCTACGTGGAGCACGCGCTTCCTGTGCATTGTTATGAATGCACGCACCGCAAATTGCGTTTTAAATTAAAAAGAAAATGCGCCCCGTGGAGCGCTCTGCCGGCGCAGAACTAACCTCAGATGCTTCCTCTGTGCCGCCGTTGCGGCCTTAATCAAAATACGAGGGGTTTATCTCAAGGACGTCCCCTGGGTGGAGCGAGGCTAACACACTCACGTTCTGTACACGTGCTGACGGTTTTTCGCTGAGAGCTCTCGATTTACTCGTTGCCCGACACTGTGAGACGGGCAGTTATCTGAATTTAGCCGCCTTTATAGAATAGCGATAGAGTAATGGAGAATACGTTGCGCTGAACTCATGTTTTTCAACAGAAATCACAGTTTGAATCTCTGAGTCTCGAAGGCTGAAAGGAGGGGTGCACACAGTAGCACAAAAGCACTCGTCATACACTCGCTACCCATGCTCTTGCTACCCACGCGTCACCCTCGCACTCGCTACCCACGCACACGCCAGCCATGCACACTACCCAGGCACTCACTACCTACGCACTCACTTCTCACACATACGCCACCCACGTACTCTATATCCACGCACTTGTTACCCACCCACGCACACGCCACTCACGCACACGTCACTCCCGCACACGTCACTCACGGACTACGCTACCCACGCACGCGTCATCCACGAACTCACAACTCAAGCACACATCACCGCGCGCTCGATACCCGCGCGCTCGATACCCACGTGCTCGATACCCACGCGCTCGATACCCACGGGCTCGATAACCACGCGCTCCATACCCACGCGCTCGATAACCACGCGCTCACTACTCACGCCCTTGCTACCCATCCACGCGTTATTTACGTAACCGTTACCCATGCACACGTACTACTCGCATAGTCACATGCAGTGCAGATCGGAAAATAAAAAAAAAACACTGCTGGATATTAAAATGTAAATAGCACAAACATTATTAAATATACTGATCATCCATTCTGTAAAATGGCTGCGAGTGACATCTCGCACACATTTGGCGGAAGCCATAACTCACGATGCGATTTCCGCATTGTATGAATAAAGAATTGCGTGATGCATATTTATGCTAGTCAATGTAGATATCAATTTTAATTCGTTATATCGATATCTATTATGAAATCTATTGTTTTCATTGAAATCTGAATTGTGATTCGATCCATATTTTACTCGTGTATGGAAAACACATTAAAATGTAGTTCTGACTATATTAGTTTTTCAGAACTACGCTAATCCTCTTGCGCTCTCTCAACCGATTTTTTATGCAAATTTTCTGCGGCTCAATGCGCACACGCCAGTGCTGTATTTTATGAGCTTTATATTGCTTGTTCAAATGATTGTTTGCATTACTTTCTCATGCGGTATACGAGGAATTTTATTGAGCAATTGGTAAAACATGACAATGCAAAATTACTGTAATTTGAATGCATCTCATCTATGCTGAAGTGTAACACCATTCGCGGTATTTCTCTTTACCATTTGTATCAGTTGTTGACAAATAAACTACTATCAGTTGTTGAAAATATAAATTTCAGTATTTGAATGACAGCTACCCAGTGTTTTGTTTGCCCCAGTACTTGAATATTAAAGATATTGTACATAAAAAGGAAATTGCCATAATTCGTAGAACAGAAAACCTTCCACAGCAGTTAGCATTAGGTTTTCGTTAGGCTGACGTTCTGAAATCCCGTTTTAATACGCACCAGCTCCATCTAACTCGCATGAAAAGTGAAGATCTAGCCTGTTTTTCTTCAGCGTTTATTTTTCTACCCTGCAAAGCCCTAATTAAAAGCACACATCCTCTCTTCCTGCAGAATGAAGCATAGTGCACTCTTCCACGCCCACTTGGAGACTGCTTATTTCACAGACGCTTTATTGGCTTGAAGGTGCGTGTAATTCAGCGGCTCTGACGGCTTCCGACGCGCGCAGCAACAGGTCTCGAGCACCGCCCGCGAGAGCGAGACACTCGGCGTATGACGAGTTCGGCGAGCGGTGCGATATCGTTTCCTTCATGGAGGCGGCCCAGCGCTGCATCAGCTCTTGCAGGCAGCGCGCGCAGCGGAGCGGAAGCGCTCTCTGGCGCCGCTGCACCGAAAACCCCCGTGGTCCCACGAACACGCTGTCTCCACCCTCCACTGCAGTCCCCCTGGCGGGAGGTCCTATATTCGATTCCCGGCGGAGACGAGCTACATAGCTAGGTCGAGTTGAATTGGTGTTTGGAGGAGAATTATAGAGACCATGCTGTAATCGGTAGTTTTCCATGGTTTCTCCCATCAGTACCAGGAAAATGCTGGAAGAATGACTAAACATCTGGAACATGTATGGCGGCCGATCTTACCTTCCTGTTCCTTGTCCTATCCTCACCCTTACGTAAACACTTACGTACACTACGCTACTATACATGCCAGGAGACCGGTCGGGAGCTTCGAGCCTGTCCCGGCTGGGGAGGTTTCCCGCTGGTGGGAAATACCTGGTTGGGGAAACCACACTACTCGACGATGGTTCGGTGTTGCATTCCACCACTCAGTGGGGAAGATCAGCGGCACCGGCCGAGGGGAAAAACTGCACTACACTATCGGGGCTGATGACTTTAGCAATTGACGCACCACTAATAAATCAATCAAATCCAACATTGGTACAAACGGGTATCTCTGTACCGCCGTCGCCAGTGTGTTCCTAACTCCACTGCCGATTCAGCTAACGATGGGCAACAATGGTGAGTGCGATGACGGCGATGACTACTGAATGCAGAAGAATTCTAGCGCCTGGCAGCACATGGTACTTTTTCGTGTTTTCTTAGATCAATACATGACGAATGTCGGAGATGTACCTCCGGAACAGAAAGAAACGGGTCACGAAACGCGCGTGATCTTCCTTTCTTTGTCTTTGTTCTTTCGTCTCCCTCACACGCATTCACATTTACGTGCACTACACTACCACGTATGTGGTCGAACCAGTTAAAAGCTTAGAGCTTGTTTCGGGTAGGGCGATGCTCCATAAGTAGAGGCGAGGGGAAAAGCCCGAAAATTGACGTGAAAGTCCGTGCCGAATCTGACGTTACAGCGAAAAATGATCGAGTTATCTCCCGGGATAACACTGCGCTTATGGGACTAATTAAAATTGTAGTTGAACGCCAGAAAACGCAAAATAATCATTAAAACGATTGCGTCAACGAAAACTTCATTAGAAAGTTTTTTCACAACAATGATGAAGGCACTAATAAGAATTCCCACGAAAACAATGGCCTCGTTGACAATGACAATGAAGACAGTGACCTATGGAGACTATGACAGTGATGATGGTGACTTGGACAACCACAGATCTCCTGCCATTGCTAATGGAAACATCAATTCCTTGACGTTCCGCTCCGCTTGAATAGTCATCGTCAAATTCACCATCATCTGCTCCCCCTTAAGATATTGCCGTAGACTGCGCTCTTATTATCTGTTCCCTTCACCGACAATAATTTTACAAGCTTTATTGCTACCTCTGCACTCATTAAGTTTATTTTATTCTCACTCCGACAGACTACATCCACTTTCAGCGAATAAATTCCTCCACCTCTCTTAAACCCATCTGACTTCATTTTCACTGCCCCGCCCATATTATTATCCCTTTTCCCACTACCAACATGGATATTCACGTTTCCACACGTCTCACCTCTGCAGTCCCCTTCGCCGCACACATCCACGCCACTTTTCCCTTACCAAAACTAACAGTGCCAGGCCATCACTTCCCCTACCGTTCTCCTCCGTCCAACCGTCACAATTGGTGTGAGCGCCACTGGCGTCGTCGCCTCCGCAGAGGGCACCGCAGGCGCAGCAGCCAGCTCCCCAAACGCCGCGTTTCCCTCCCTTCCACCCGCCTTCGCTCGCTCTACCGGCGCCGCGCGGCCCAACTTCACTCTGCGAGCCGCCG
>BOPP01000094.1:4375757-4398706 GCA_017312745.1 Gryllus bimaculatus
CACCCGCCCCGCCCCGCCCCACTCTCGCCCTTGCCCGTTGTGCGTGCTCGCCTCTTCGTCCCCCGTTCCGTGCCTTTGTTTCCGATCCTCCTCCGCGCAAATTACGCTCGTGATGGATGTGTTGCGCGCGCCACGACACAGCATATTGGCCATTTGGCTCAGGCGTCTTCGGATCTCGGTCGCGGCATTTCGTACCATTTACGTACTTTTAAATATTCTGATTGTTTTGTTCTTTGGTTGTACATTAATCTGATTTTGTTTATTATGCTTTTTCATTTTGAGTTTTCTTATGTTATTTTCGTGGTTCATCTTCTTTTTTTTCTTTTTCTTCTTTTTCTTCATCAATGATAACCATATTTCTATTGTGTATTGCCTATCCAACAAGTTTCCACAAGTATTAAAATACCTGCCATTAACAATACATTTTCAAGTTTTTGTTTATCATAATGTTGTCTTAATGTTTGCGTGGTTATAGTCTATAACATGAAGTTTGATAACGTTTACGTTTGTTTATCTCTATTACACCTTAATTCACATTTTTCTCATTTCAATAGCTTTAGTGTAATATATTAGGCTACTTTATTTTTGCTGCCATTCGCAAAAGTTCTGTATTTACATGTTTATGGATTTTTTGATTTTGTATTATCAACTCTTGTCATTCATGTAATATTTTAACATTTAAAATTTTAAAATTCAACATGTGTTTAGTTTCTCAATTATATCAGTGGCGGCAGCACAACAAACTGGAAGTTGCAGCTCCATGGAAGAGTGTAACTTCCAAAATTCAGAACACCAATATATAATAAAACGTTAGCAATTCATGTAAATTTATAAAAACTTAGATGAGTAAAGACTATATTGAAACATTACTTATGTTTAAGCGTTGGGTCCTTGGTAGGTATATTCATCTCCCGCGCACGTAAGTTCTGGCTTTGATTTCCAGTGGGCTCTCGAGTATTTGTATTAGTAATGTATCGAGACAATTGAAGGTTATATAATTCATACAAAATAAAAAATAATTTGGTTTTGAAAATATGATGGCCGCACTCCAGCGCTTTGTAACAAGCACTATACTTTGGACACATATTAAACAAATAACTTTTTTCACAAATTCCATCACTCTGGTATATATTACAATAATGAATGATCTTACACACGCACACACACACACACACACAGTCGCATTCACAAAAACGCTAGCAGACTGTGACATCTGTCGGAAATATGCACATCATTAGAGGCAGAAAGGGACTCCCTTACCCAAGGACTCGCCAAATGTTCATTCCAAATAAACCAGACTTCAAGTGAAAATGGATTTTCCAAACATCGTTAATAATGCATTGATTAACGTATTGACTGATCTTGTGTACATTCAATAATACGCGGAATTCTTAAAATTAAGTAGCAGCTGGTGTCAGACGAAGACAGAAAATTGGTTTCCCCTCGGACGTCGCGGTCACTGACCAGATCCCCCCCCCCAATGGAAGAAGACTGGCTGCTGCACCTATGGCCCTATTGGCCTTTATGTTGAAGGGTAGAGCGAAGAGGTAAATGCAGTGAACACAGAAAAAGAGCCAAGAGCGTGACGTGTGGCACTGCTGGTGAGAGCACTAAACGCCGGAGAGGGCGCTCGTTGGAAGCTCTTTGGTTTCAAAATGATTTCATATATATATCGATTTTGCTGCAATATCTTGAATATTGGATGTCCTTACAAGGTAAATGTATTTTCATATCATATTATAAGATCTTTTTCTTTTGTATGTGGATGTTGTACAACCATGCAACATAAACACAAGCCTTCGCAGCTTTCTATTAATCTTTTTCCTCGATTCCCTTAACTCTAATGAAATTTTCCAGAGTTGCATAAAACATATCTATCCGTCTTCATGTTTATTCAATTATTTTTAGAGGGTAGTCAGTTATTTAAAAACGAACACTGTATTACTACTCGTGGAATAATTTAATCAAACAAATCCTAAATTCAAATTCTCATGCAATAAAATGTTTCTATTCGGCAAAACTCTTCGTATGTCGATACTTAAAAGATGTACATAACTGTTGCCAAAGTAATATCTTCAAAATTCTGTTGCACAATCGAGTTACAAAGAGAGAAGCTAAAACGAGAGACTGCTTTTATATATTTTTGTATTGCGCTTAGGAACTGTAAAACATGTGCGTTTAGTTGATTCAAAGAACTATTTTTTGTAATATGTATCTTTTTAAAATGTGCAATAAGGAGATACGGATATTTTAGTACATTACTATTAAAAGAAAGAATTCATATCCATCTTATCTCAAAAAGCTGTCTCTCAATTAAAGACGGCAATATTATAAAGGGATATTCCAAAACAGGTTGGTGTACTTCTTTCAAGAAAACATGATTAAATATTGAATAAATACATTCTTCTGTTCATACATAATTCATCATAAAAGTAATTACCTCCAACAACACGGTCACCCAAAATTACAATATTTTCCCAGCAAAAGCAATACACACTGGTTGGGCAGTGAAATCCTCTTACGAAGGGATGACGCGAGGAACATCATAGCGTAATAAAAATTATTACAACATAATTTATACAGAAAATAAAACAAAAGAACTGCATTGTGTTAATTGTGAAAGATGATTTATATAAGTTTAAAGTAAAAATAGGTTGACTGATTTAAGGTTGCGAAGAGATCTTTGTTCATTTCCACATTTATTAATCATTCTTGACTTCATTGATAGCATTCTCTCTAATACCGGTATAAGTGGGACTACTTGTTAAGAGGATAAAAATAGAAGAGTTTTGATTATAAAGAAATTTTGTTTTATACTTCTAAATTTAAACAAGGCGCGATTCATTGATAAAATCGCGTTTGATGTATTTAGTCTTGAATCTAAGGGGGGAGGATGGAAGCTAGCTCCTCATTGTTAAGAGAGTAAATTTAAAAAAAAGTATTACTTTCTGTTGGACAATGCGTCTTCCAGAGCATTAAAATTTACAATTTAAAAGCAATCGTAATGGACACTAACAGTAACCTTTAATAGTAATTACGAATGCGAAATTTAAAATTAGAAAATTGCAGTAAATGTGGAAAATGGGAAAGAAGAAAGATCAAATAAAATTAGGGAGGATCAGGTTTATCTTTAAGAAATTCGAAAATAATTGTACGAGGAAAAAGATACGTTTTACACAGATTAAAAATCGAACATCATGTAATGAATGAAGAGTACTAAAAAGATGAGAATGACTCGATGTGCCTCCTGTGGCAGAGTATTGTAAATGAATAATTAAAGGTAATGAATTATGAAGACACCGTGGGATATTGCATTGAATCATTTATTTACATCTACCTCAGAATAAAGATGATGGAAATTGTCGTAAAGAGAGAATAATTTCACAATGGTTAATGTAAATAGTGATGAAATAGAAGCAGGTAAACAGAGGCAGATTTGCTTAAGAAAAGGCTACGACCAGTTGTGAGACGTCAGGAATTCGAGTGATCCGCTCTTTAATCGAGGTATTCATTCATAATACGTGCTTGTTAGGTGATACACGAAATTAATAAAAATGAATCAATACTTCACTGCCTAAGAAATCTGACATCCTAGTATGAACAAGTACAATTTATTTACTTAATTCTTGATAATATTAGTTGATATAGGACTATCTGTTTATTTGGCCAGACAAAGCTTACGAATTGTTATACAGACAAATAAACTCGATAAAAACCATTTTACAGTCTTCGAGCAACCTGCGTCCGTCCGCCTGTCCGTCACACAGGGATAGGCCCTTTTCCGCCCATCAATCGAGTCAAAAAAGGTGTCGATTGACGCTTCTCGCTCTCCTGTTGGGGAACCGAGGACTTTTTCTCAGATCCGTCCGGGATATGCTAAGAAACTTCACCCAAACATTTTTTTTGCATTTTTCGCGCTTCGATTGCGCGAACCCCGTTTCCCAGTGCCGGGGCGACGAATGACAGGTCGCTAGATATTGTATAACCCGATCTCCGGTGTTTACAGTACGCGGAGAAGACATCACTTGGAAGTGAAAGGATAATCGTCAGTGTTGTCTCCCCGTAGGATAATTATCGTTTCACAGGATACTTGTATTATGTGTAGCCTATACGATAATTGCAGGGGATTACAGGATCATTTTAACTATTAATTTATATTCTAATATTGATCAATAAAAATGAAGAGACGTGTTCTAGAATAGGAGCATGCAAATACACAAATTTTCTTTAATAAGTCACCTGACATTACAAATAATGTGCTATTGAGAACCTTTCTTCTGTGAGTGTTCGATTTAGGTTTTCCAGCATTGTATTCTGCGGTGGGTAGTTCCCGACTGCAAAAACAACATCAAACAAGAAAAGTTCCAATCACGCTTTTCATATATTTAATTTTAATTCTTAATAGATTATTTTTATATACTATGCCTGAGGATGAAAGAACCAGGCCGTATGTTTAAAGTTTCTTTTTATTTACAACTTGCCTAGTAAAAATAACACGGAACTATTTTTAAAACACTTTAAATCGTCGGCAACGCCACATTTATCTAATAAAGTAAGTAAACTGTGAACAGAATGAAAACCTTCCACTCATCGCCCGAGCACATGCGTCGAAGGCAACCCGCCTGACGCCCTCTCCAGGGCCCGAGCCGCCCCGTCCGCTCGTCCGCCCCCACCGCCCCCGCAGCGGCCCGCGGGCCCCCCAGGGACCAGAGCCATCCCCAGGCGCCCGCTCCGCCCGCGATCGCCCTGCCCCACTGGCGCCGCCCCCTCCGTGGGGCGGTCCCCCTCTCTGCTGCCGCCCCGCCCCCGCGGCCCCGCTCATTTCACAGCCCCCCTCCCCCCCAGCCCTCTCCGGAGGCATCGTCGCGTCGCCTCTGCTTTCCTCTCACTCTCCTCGAACATTGCGAAGGCGGGGGGTTCTTAAAGGGAAAAAATTCCACTTCCTTGGTTTTCACAAAAAGAAATTGGCCGTAAAAATCAATAAATTATAATACGTTTGATGTACTCTTTATTACTGCAAATAGTTAAAACATACTTATTACCAGAATGAAGGTCACATCTGGAAAGCATTTCCAGTGCGTATTTCTGAGCGAATTCCTGACGGAAACAAAAACGTCGATGTTTAGGAGCTTCAAATGTTGAAGTGCCAGCAAAAAAGATTCTACGTTCCGGACATCGATCATTTTTTCTTAACATTAACAGTTTAAGGGCACTTCACAGACGTCACACACAACGCAATTTTATGCATGATGGCTGAATTTATATTTGAAGAACAGTTTCCCATGGTTAACTCTGCAAAATGTGACATCCAATCTTTTTTATTTGCACCGATTACAATGTCCATTACAATGTCATTACAATGTCCTCCGCTGCCAATATTACTATACCCACGGTCTCCACCATCACGATCCATGTGACACAACCATCTACATTTCATCGATCACTTTCAAACGCTCTCTCAAGCAATCATCGTTTTCATCGCGACCAGCGCTATTCCCACCACTACCTTCACCGCCAACACCTTTCTCACCACTACAACCCACAAATGACCTCACCACTCCCGCCACTCACCTCCCCATTCCCACCAGTGATATCCCCATTTCTTCCTCTGACTTCATTAATCTCACCACTGACGTCACTATTCGTACTTCTGACGCCACGCCGACTTAGGTTGCTCAGGAGGTGAACTGACGTCACTACAGAGCCTCTGACCGGGAGGTCCTAGCGTTGGACTCCCGACGGTGGCAGGGTTTTCGACACTAGCTGCAGAGCTAGGTGGAATCGCTCCAGTCGCTGTCTGGACGAGACTTCTACCGGAGGACTGCCCATATCGGTAGTTGCATGGTTGTCCGATCCAAACCAGACGAATGCCGTGGCAGTACCCTAAAAATTGCGTCACGGACCGCGCGCGATCTTTCCTTTCTCGTCCTTGCCGTATCCTCACACCTTACACTCACAAGGACTGCACTTCCACACTTGTCGGGAGACCAGTCGGGAACTTAGAATACTACTTAGAATATGCTCCCGATTTTAGCATCCCTTGGGGAAAGATCGCCGCCACCTCCCGCGATAAAATCATAAACTACACATACGGGACAAATTACTTTAGCAGTTGTTCACCCTGGAAACACAATCAACAACTACTGACCACTATCGTCACAATTCTCATCACTGTAACTCTCATCGTCATCACTAGTCTCACCTCCACCACCACCATGGGCGACCAACACCATTCCCCACCCCAGCCCTCGTTCCGCTGCGACTCTCAGTGCCGACCACGTGGCCGCCTCCGCCCCCAGCCCGCCGCCGGCACCGCAGTCCTTTCCGCAGCCGCCGCCGCCGCCGCCGCCGAGAGGCGGTTCGTAACTCACCCGCGCCGCCGCCGCCGCCGCCGCCGCCGCCGCCGCCGCGTGCCGCGTGGCGCAAACTTGCGAGAGCAATTTTCGGCGGATTACTCGGCGAGGACGCGTCCGCGTGAGCGCAGAGAGCGGCTCATCCTCGGCTCTCGCCCGCCCCACCCCCGCAGCGCGGATAATCAGGCGGGATGCGCGGGGCGCACAAAGCCCGCCCGCCCTCCGCCTCCGGGACAACGACGCGCCCGCAAGCCGCCCACGCGGAGGCTGCGATACGCACGGGGATTTGCGCTCAGCTCGCGTGAAAAATGTTCAACACGAAGGACTGGTATCCGACACAAATCTCGCAATGTTACAATAAGTAGTCGACAGCAATCCGCGTTTAAGAATAAATGAGAGGTTCAGTTCATTTAATTTGCGGCCGATTTCTCAACAAGAGTGACATTTTATTATTATTGTTATTATTATTATTTATTATTTATTATTATTATCATCATCATCATTATTATAATTAGTATTATTCGGGTTATTATTATCATGTCTCCTTTCATTTGTATTAACAACGTAATGCATACGTTCTTCGGCGACACACTGTCGGGTATCTTCGGTGCTTCATGAGAATGGGGGTAGGAAGAAATGAAGGATAAAGTGGTGAGTAGAAGGTGCAGTAGACTGCAGATGCTCGCTGAAACTTGCTATGAACCCGCTTTGTTCTTTTTCAAGAAAGTAATTATTACTGTTTTCTGGAGACCTGGCTAATCCATTACAAACATTGCTGTAATTAATATCTAGCTCTGTTTATTAATAGGATCGTTCTCCATTTCTAGCACACTACTGAAGAAGCGAAAGTGACGGTAGCGTTAAGTATTCTTCTGAAATGGTTTGTCAAGATGTAATGAAGCAAAGGGTAGGATATACAATTTTTTCACTGGCACGAACGTTTGCAGGAGAATGTAAGCGGATAAAATCTAGGTTTTCACGTAGGTTAGAAGAACACAACTCACGCACGCATGTAAAAATTTGTCAGTTTCTTAAGCGACGACCTCTCAGTCTTCAATTTTGCTCCGAGAATGGGCGAACATATATTGCATCTGTTGTGTGCCTACATGATTTCCTTTGCTTGACTTTCAGGCGGATTTGGCTTCACCCGACGGAGTAATCATCTCGGATGCGTGTATCCACACCGAGATGATGTTCATTCCTTCCCTTTTCCTATTAAAACTCTTAGAATGCTTATGAATTTCAATGGCTTCACATTATAGACGGACATGATAGTGTTCTGAACGGGATAAAATCTCAACGTCTTCAAACTGTGTTCAACCACTTCCGACTTCTCAGTGTGGCCAAAACGCCAGCTCCTTTTGTGTTCGTAGAGACGGGTGTTAGTGCTCCGTGAGTCATGGAGACACACAAACATGATAATGTGAGCACCTCTAGCGTGAGCGCCACGTCACCCGGGGTGAGACAATCAACAAACGACACCGGCGCCCCAGCGCTAGAAGCAAATGTTTGTCAGTCACCAGCTAGCTGTTTGGAAGGACACTTAGTCTACGACCCCTCCGCCACTGAGGATGGCAGCTGCAGATGCAGGCGGAACGTCAGGGAATATGATTTCCTCTAGAGCACGGCCGTCTAGCCCGGATAGTAATTGGAATTGCTTTGGTAAAGTGTTTTTTGGAGATGGAATTGTTTTCTTTGTATGCAAGAATCACGATATCATATGCAAAATATATGTAATTTTAATTTTATTTTTTCATGTTTCTTGTATATTGTGATACTATATATCTGATTTTTTCTTATTTCCACAAATAGGCTTTTTGGACTAAGGCTGTTTTTTCGAGAATCTTTTCAATTATTAATAAAGGAAACAAATGCCTTCAGACGCTTTAAAATCAGATCGAAGTGCAAGGTATGACTTTAACAACTCTCGGCAATATAAAATCTTTTATTCTTTTCTTACATTCAGAGAACGGAGATGAACGTCACAAAAGTAATTCAGAGCATCCTGTACATTAATGTGGAATTTAAGAAATTCTCCTAACAATGTAATAACCTCAGAGAATCGCACTGGAAGCGCGCGTGCCACCAAGAATTAATTTTCCTGGAAATAGCGTGGGTCCTGTGGCGCGGATTGCACTCGGGGCGAGCATGTGATAGAACTCATCGCAAGTTTCCAATTAAGTTTATTCCGAATTCAACGAATTAAAAAAATCACATCTACGAAATTTACAATCAGTTCTAGAAGAACTTTTGAATTTACACAAATAACATTATTACATAGACTTACTGGTTACAATGTTTTGTCTAATTAGTGATTAAAGTAGCGGTTTGGCAGTTCTAGTACGTGTTGACGTTTTAGTCTATATATGTGCTCACAATTGTCCAGTAGATTAATTGACAGATGGTTTGTATGTTCACTTAGTTTCTTCAAATATATCTCTGGCTTCTTTTTGTAATGACATCCGTAATAGCTGAAACTTGAAGAATTACTACATTAAACAAAACGCAGACGCATTTAAGCTTGGCAGGTAGTTCTACAATAGTTTTTAATTATGAATTTCAAGTCTCATGTAAAATTTGGATTTTTTTCATAGCTAATTGTTGATTTCACAGCAATACTTATCTTATAAATTATTCGGATTGAATCGTTCTCACTTTACGTTGCACTTGTTGGTGTCAAGTGCCGGAATAGTGCATATATTTCATTCGCGTCCAATTAACTATTCTACTATTTTTCTATCGGATCTTTCCATTTTATTCTTCCAAGGTATGATAGAATTTCTCTCTAATTAAAATGGCAGCTTCTATCAATTGCAGCGATAGTGATACAGAGAGAGCTTCTTTGTCGTATTGTGAAGCCGGGATAACTTTCAAAGGCCAGTGTGCTAATTATATCGCTATTTTAGGGCTCCAATCGGTTTTTGTCACTAAATAGTACTGTAGTGTTCGAAATAGCGTGGATAATACAGATGGCTCTATCTAATCGGCAAATATGTCACAATGTTTGTTGGATTTAAATACTTCAGGCATAAATGTTGTCGAGCGAGAGAGATGCTGTAAGAAATCACAAAACAACCCTTAAGGGTTTTTAAGAAAAATAAAGTTAAACAATACATGCTGTTTCTTAAATATGTGATGATTTAATAGTATAGTAACTTTCCCTTGAAATACTTTTCGAAACTATCAGTGACTTACGAGGCTTACATAACTTCCTACACATTTTTATTAATTCTTTCTTTAAGATCATAAACTTTGTAAGTCCTACTTTATAACATTGTAGATGTTGTTACATTTAATGTGACACTGGTAAGCAGGGAGCGTCGCAATCTGAAACACATCTACGTACTTATTAAGTTTTTTTCTGTCCCATGGGTGTGTTTTCGTACAAACTTGTTTTTTTGTATGTGGTGTGTTCTCTAATTAAGAAAAATGTTCTGACTTTTTAGTTGGCGAAAACATTAGAAATGTAGTGTATGTCGGTACACGCACGTCCAACAGAAACCTGAGAAGTTTAAGAAAAAATAAGATACATAAATACGGGAAGACACATTAGAAATGTATTTCGAATGTAACATCATGATTATCTTCAGATTAACGAGATGGCGTTGTATTATCAAAGCAGTGATGGAAAGGTTGTCGAGCACTGTAGAATAGTTCAAACTAAGAGAACACTGACATTTTTCTCACAAGGAAATATGATCTTGCTAATGAACATAAAATAGTGACTGAAATGCGCATGCATGAACAGATAAAATACAGTGAACTCAAAAGAGAAAGTAATAGTATAGAACTATATAGACATTTAGAAAATTATTATAGGCATAGAGAAAATGATTATAGAATAATATTAAAAGTAATAGTAAAGTAATATTAATAGAATACCGGGTTAGAAAACGGAATGGTGAATACAAGAACGTGGAGCGTCGATAAATAGCGCACTGGTGTTGAATATGATAATAAATTACAATTTGCGACATTTTCGTTCTGTAAGATAATTACACAGAGGGATACAGTGGGTTTGATTACTTTTCCTAAACATCGCTATCTATCGACATTTTTTTGCAAAAAAACATAACTATTCTCCTCGTATACTTGTATAGCCGACTGGAAAAAATTAAAGAATTAATGGACTTACGAAAAATGTTCCAAGCTGGATATATATATATATATATATATATATATATATATATATATATATATATATATATATATATATATATATTTTAAATGTTTGTGCAACATCGTTTCTGCGTTCGAAGAGAAAAGCATGGTTCAGGGAGACGATATATGGGCACCATACTTTTACCTTCTTCTAAACAATTTCCGGGTAAAGAAAAAATAAGAAAAGGAACCGAAGGGGGAAAAAATCAAGAAAGAAAAATAGAAGAAGATCGAGTAAGTTTAAATAAGTGATACTGAACGATTTGCAACTACCAATGTCAGTTGCTTCACAAGAAGTAACTATTTTGCCTTGTCTACAAGCTGATGAGCTTGAAGACAGACTTGTGGCAAGTCACGTGACTAGTGACTCATCCTGCTTTGATACGTTTTCCCAGTCACGAACCGGGAGAGGTGGCTCAGGGCATCGACTGATGTCACTGCAGTGCTTCAGCCCGGGAGGTTCTGGGGATGGAGGCCCGGCGGTGGCAGGATTTCCACAAATCTGGGTCGAGTTCTGTCGCTCACCAGAGACGAATTCTCCCGGCTGCTCTGATTGGTATTTTTTTGCGGTTCCTCTGATCAATTCAAGGCCAATGCCGAAGTAGTGCCATAACAAACGGGTTGTGCGCAATCTTTCCTTCCTAATCCTTGTCCTACCCTCACTCCTTAAACACACTTACACTTACATGCAATACTCTACCACACATGCCGGATAGGAGCTTAGTGCATATCCCCGCTGGGGCGGTGCATTGCTGGTGGCAGATACCCCAAGAGAAGATGGTAAGTCGGCACCGGATTTCGCCAGCCACCGGGCTACATCGCAGCCAACTCAACAGCAAAAAACATGCACAACCCGTACGGCCTTAATGACCTCAGCAGTTGGCGCGCGGAGCACCCAGCTACAATGAGAAGGTGAAAACTGGCCGCTGCGATTGGCAGCTCTGACAAGCCTTCGCAACACGCTGAACACGCCTAGTGCTTCTCTAGGCTCTATTAACTGCGATAAGAACTATGAACGAGGTGAATACATTGTAGATGAAGTTACGAGACTAAATCATGAACAGTTGGTGAATTCTCAGGCAAAAAAAGGTATATCCGGAAAATACAAAAACAACACTGTTTCATCGGCTACGAATTCCACATACAGCGACCCGGATTTCAACTTCGACCCCTGCCCCCGCTTTGAAAATGAAGCATTTCGGCTGCATGACTCCTGGCAGAGGGAGGCCGTGAAATTGTAGAAGTCGAGAGAGTTATCTGTGTTCGGCAACTCCAGTGAAAACTCTAACTCATCGTGCAGTGCCAGGTTATCCTACCACAGAAAAGAATCACGCCCAAAGGTGCCCAAAGGTGTGAGGAGGAGGCGGTGGCAACGCGAGGGTAAATCCTGTTCAGGTGATGAAAGAGGGATGCTTGTAAAATAAAAAAAAAATTTAAAAAAACGCGAACCAGTCTCATCCGCCCCCGCAGCGAGCGCGTTTTCGCCACCGTCACCCGACGCGTTGCAAGCGAGCGCGCCGAGCCGGGCCGCGGGCGAGCGCTCGCCATTGCGAAAGGCAGCGACTATTAGGGCAGCCGAGGAGGGCCGGCGGCGGCTGCGACGGCGGTTGCGGCTGGCGGCCGAGGTCGTGCGCTGGTGTCGGTCCCGCGAGCCTGTGGCCGTCGGGGGCGCGCAATATTGCTCCGAAATTCAATCGCCGCCGCTGCCCCTTGGGATGCAGAGCCGAGCGCGAAGGGAGGGGGGAGGGGGGAGGGGGGAGGCGGTCAACGGCGACTCGTGTAGCCACCGGCGCGCCCCGCCCCTCCCCGCCTCGCTTCGCCTCGCCCCGCGCGCCGCCGCGGGAGCCTTTTAATGGGGCGCGATCATGGAAATCGCCCCCGGCGCTGCAGTTCCCGCTCGCACACACAAGAGTCCCCTTGGAAAGTGTGTGTGTGCGGGTGCTTGGGGGGAGCCCGTGGCTTCGATACCGAGTGAAACAACTTCTGTGCGTGCCTGCGTATGACCGCGCATTTGAGCGTGTGTGCGAGTGTGTGTGAGAGGGAAAGAGTAAGAGAGAAGGAGAGAGAGAAAGAGAGAGAAAGAGAGAGAAAGAGAGAGAAAGAGAGAGAAAGAGAGAGAAAGAGAGAGAGAAAGAGAGAGACAGAGAGAGACAGAGAGAGACAGAGACAGAGAGACAGAGAGACAGAGACAGAGAGACAGAGAGACAGAGACAGAGAGACAGAGAGACAGACAGACAGACAGAGACAGACAGACAGATACAGAGAGAGGAAGAGGGAGAGAGAGGGAGAGAGAGAAAGAAAGAGAGAGAGAGAGAAAGAGAGAGAGAAAGAGAGAGAGAAAAAGTGAGAGAAAAAGAGAGAGAGACACAGACACACAGAGACGCAGAGAGACACAGAGACACAGAGAGACACACATGCGAGCACGCATGCGTTTCAGAGGAATATTCATCAATGCATATTCGTTAATGTAGAGATTTGCCACGTGTATGATTATCAATCAGATTGGAAGGGTTGTATATTAGGCAGGTGACGCGAAGGCAATTTCAGATCACTGGTGTCTCCTGAGGAGAGGAAATTTGAAAGCGCATATTCAAAATAGTAAGGTATTGCTCTTGAAACTGTCTCAGTAATATATTTTGAAGGTGAAAAACCCTCTTTGACGTTAAGTTTCATAATAGTAAGCATTTTTAGTGCTAGATGGGAATTCAACGAGTCATTTGTTGACGTTTAATATGATTTTAGTGATATTTTCTTGATGACTGTGTCCTATTTGAAGATAGGTTTTACCCTTGAACTTTCCATAATAAGCTTTTTGTAGTGAGTTTCGTGATGTATTTGTGTTGGGGTCATTTAGCTTGAGTTTACTCTTAATGTTCATCTATTATATCTACACTCTATTCTCGTGAGATTTAGCACATTAGAGCTGGTCTCAAAGTGAATTTTGAATACTTATGTGCCAAAATGTTTCTCTTTGTATAATAAAATCCAAGTACAAAGCTATGATTCTGCCAATCCTTTGCCATTACAGCGAGATTAAAACGATATTCAAATGTGTTATGATTGTGACTGTATTGAACAATGAAAACATAAATGAACGAAATTGAACATAACTCTGGATATGACGAATGGAAATGTTAAGTAATTAAACGGTTGTAAATAAAATATCTTGTTCTGACATTAATATATTAAGATACATTAATATATTTAAAATACATTATTCTTCAAACAAAGAACTCACAAATTGGACATCAATGCAATACTTGAAGCGTAATTCTATTTGCATCTCGTACATTCAGCGCGACCGACTTTATTCCATGGGCGGAGATGGTAGGCCGAGGCTTAATTTTGCAGCTTTCCCTTCCGCTGAACTCCCTCGCAACAACTTCTTGCTCGCTAATTAGGAGTAACGTCCATGACCTTTCGCGAACGCCGTTCACCCAAGGAAACCTCACAGATCAGGCAAACGATATTATATTAAAAAATGACTTAATGTCACAATTTAATCCATTTTGTTAGGAATTATTGTTCAAAAAAATAATGAGGCAGGTAGGTATTTTTCTCATATTAATTGGAACGTCAAAGGTGTGATTTATTTTTTTCTGGCATATATTTTAAACTGCGTTGCTTTCAGTCTCTATCATAACCAAGGTAATTACTTATGTAGTGTAAGATGAAGTTTGAGTGATGGCTACAATGGCTGTGACTCACTGGATTAGGAACGTATATTAATTAGTATTTAATGTTACACGTCATATTTTCGTTTTTTCTCATAATTTTCTCACAAAAAGTTGACCTCGAGGTTCTCGAGTAATGAATATTCAAAAGATATTGCGAATATCATCAATTGATTGAATTGTGATTCCAGGGCATTAATGGCTAAGGTGTTTAGTCCCGTCAGTGTAGTGCATGTTTGTATCGTGTGAGGTGGCTGTGACCTTTGCTCGCCGGCTCCGAATTACGTCGACTTGCGGGTTGGGTTTCGCTCAACCAGCTATCTCCCACCAGCATGACACCGCCCCAGTCAGGACAAGCTCTAAGCTCCCGACAAGGTTGTTAGTGTAGTATGTGTGAGGGGAAGAAAGATGGTGGGCGGTCCGTGGCCCGTACTGCGTCAGCATTCGCCTGTAGTGGATCAGAGCAGCCGGCCGCTTGAATTCTGCTCCAGACAGAGGCTGAATTCGACGCTGCTGGCAAGCTAGTGTTACAAAAATGCTGCCACCGCTGGGATTCGATCCCTAGGACCTCCCGGTGAGAGGCACTGCGGTGACATCAGTTGATGTTCTGAACCACCTTTGCCGGTCTGTGAAATGCAGGAATGAAATTCATTTGGTATTTAGATAGCAATACCAACATTTATGGCATCGGATTTTATTACGATTATATACGTTGTCGACAAAATTCTGCGAAAATCAAAGCAGGCCAAACAATAATGGATCACTGAGTTTTACGTTTACAGCAATGAAGTAACAGTCATTTAAACTCAATTTACTTTCAAGAGCCTAGTGCTTACAGATTTTGATTTTGCCCATGAAAAATACCATATAAAGTAAAAATACAACATTACGTTATTTGAAGTGGAGAATTATATCCTCGTAAAATTGCTGTTTTGAGCAAATGATCAAAACCATAGAGCAATTAACTTACAGAACTAGAAAACTACTAGCTCTTCAATACACACATACAAGTTGTGTTACATATTGTGTGCAATGTATTATTTCGTGGCATGCGTGTGTTGTCATTCATTCGTAGTGTGCGTGGTGGTGTGCGTGGTGGTGTGCGTGGTGGTGTGCGTGGTGGTGTGCGTGGTGGTGTGTGTGGTGGTGTGTGTCGTGTGTGTGTCGTGTGTGTGTCGTGTGTGTGTCGTGGTGTGTGTCGTGGTGTGTGTCGTGGTGTGTGTCGTGGTGTGTGTCGTGGTGTGTGTTCGTGGTGTGGGGCGTGTGTGGGGCGTGGTGTGTCGTAGTGGGGCGTGGTGTGTGGCGTGGTGTGTGGCGTGTGGCATGACGCGGCGTGGCGTGTGGCGTGGTGGCGGTGGTGTGTGGCGTGGTGTGTGGCGTGTGTGTGGCGTGGTGTGTGGCGTGTGTGTTGGCGGTGGGGTGGGGCGTGGTGTGGTGGCGTGGTGTGGTGGCGTAGGGTGGGGCTGTGTGTGGCTGGCGTGGTGGCGTGTGTGTGGCGTGGCGTGGGGTGGGGCGTTAGCGTGGGGTTGGTGGAGCGTGAGTGGGCGCGTGGGTGAGGCGTGGGGTGGAGACGTGGGGTTGGGCGTGGGGCGGGGCCTGGGGTCGTAAGGAGGGCGTGGGGAGTGAGGTGGGCCGTGGGGGTGGGGCGTGGCGGGCGGGAGTACTCACGCCCTGTCGATGAAGCGGAAGCGCCGAGGAAGCCCGAGGCGTTGCGGGGCGGCCGGGTCGGAGTGGGAACTGTGTGGCGTCGTGTGTGGCGTGGCGTGGGGTGGGGTGGGCGTGGGGGCGCGGCGGTGGGGCGTGAGGTGGGCGTGGTGTGGGGCGTGGGGGGCGCGGAGTACTCACAGCCTGTCGATGAAGCGGAAGCGGGCGAGGCAGCCCGAAGGCGTTGCCGGGGCGTGCGGTCGGAGTGGAACTGTGTGGCGTCGTGTGTGGGCGTGGCGTTGGGTGGGGTGGGGCGTGGGGCGTGGCGTGGGGCCGTGAGGTGGGCCCGTGTGGTGGGGGACGTGGCGGGGCGCGGAGTACTCACGCCTGTCGCTGAAGCCGGAAGCGGCCGAGGAGCCCGAGGCGTTGCCGGGGGGCGTCGAGTGGGAACCTGTGTGGGCGTCGGTGTGTGGCGTGGCGTGGGTGGGGTTGGGGCGTGGGGCGTGGCGTGGGGCGTGAGGTGGGCCGTTGTGGGCGTGGGGGGCGCGGAGTACTCAACGCCTGTCGATGAAGCGAAACGGCGAGGAAGCCCGAGGCGTTGCCGGGCGGCGGTCGAGTGGAAGCTGGTGTGCGTCGTGTGTGCGTGGCTGGGTGGGGTAGGGTCGTGGGGCGTGGCGTGGGGCGTGAGGTGGGCCGTGTGGTGGGGCGTGGCGGGGCGCGGAGTACTCACGCTTGTCGATGAAGCGAAGCGGGCCGAGGAAGCCCGAGGCGTTTGCCGGGGCGGCGGTCGGAGTGGAACTGTGTGGGCGTCGTGTGGGCGTGGCGTGGGTGGGGTGGGCTGGGGGCGCGGCGTGGGCGTGAAGGTGGTCCGTGTGGTGGGGCGTGGCGGGGCGCGGAGTACTCACGCCTGTCGATGAAAGCGGAAGCGGCCGAGGAAAGCCCGAGGCGTTGCCGGGGCGGCGGTCGGAGTTGGAACTGTGTGGCGTCCGGTGTGGCCGTGGCGTGGGGTGGGGTGGGCGTGGGGCGTGGCGTGGGGCGTGAGGTGGGCGTGTGGTGGGGCGTGGCGGGGCGCGGGAGTACTCACGCCTGTCGATGAAACCGGAAAGCGGCCGAGGAAGCCCGAGGCGTTGCCGGGGCGGCGGTCGGAGTGGAACTTGTGTGGCGGTCGTGTGGTGGCGTGGCGTGGGGTAGGTGGGGCGTGGGCGTGGGCGTGGGGCGTGAGGTGGCCGTGTGGTGGGGCTGTGGCGGGGCGCGGAGGTACTCACGCCTGTCCGACTGGAAGCGGAAGCGGCCGAGGAATGCCGAGCGTTGCCGGGGCGGCGGTCGGAGTGGAACTGTGGTGGCGTCGTGTGTGGCGTGGCGTGGTGGGGTGGGGCGTGGGGCGTGGCGTGGGGCGGTGAGGTGGGGCCGTGTTGGTGGGCGTGCGGGGCGGCGGAGTACTCACGCGCTGTCGATGAAGCGGAAGCGGCCCAGGAGCCCGAGGCGTTGCCGGGGGCGGTCGAGTGAACTGTGTGGCGTCGTGTGTGGCGTGGCGTGGGGTGGTGTGGGGCGTGGGGCGGGCGTGGGGCGTGAGGTGGGCCGTGTGTGGGCGTGGCGGGGCGAGTACTCACGCCTGTCGATGAAGCGGAAGCGGCCGAGGAAGCCCGAGGCGTGCCGGGCGGCGGGTCGGAGTGGAACTGGTGGCGGTCGTGTGTGGCGTGGCGTGGGGTGGGGTGGGGCGGTGGGGCGTGGCGTGGGGCGTGAGGTGGGCCGTGTGGTGGGGCGTGGCGGGGCGCGGAGTACTCACGCCTGTCGATGAAGCGGAAGCGGCCGAGGAAGCCCGAGGCGTTGCCGGGGCGCCGGTCGGAGTGGAACTCGAGCACGAGGCCGGGGCCCGAGCTGTAGAGGCGGCGCGGCACGTCGGCCAGCCCGCCGCACAGCAGCGCCGACCAGGGCGTGAACTCGTTCACGTCGGCGCGCTCCAGGTGCAGGAACAGCTTCACGAAGTCCCCGCGCGCGCAGCTGCAACGCACAGAGCGGCGCCGCCCGTCAGACACTCACATGCTACATTCAGCCTATTGGGGGGACACAGGAGTAGAAAGACGTCTGTTCTGGTATTAAAGACACCGACAATGTGGTATCCCGTGAATTTTCCCTTTAATACACGCCCCTCGCTTACCTCAATGGGTTAGGGAAGCTGTGTTGCCACCTCTCTTTACAAGTAATTTCTCCGCGCTACTCATGTTTTGTAGCGCATTATTTTTGCTCGTAACTTACAAATTAGCTCATCTGGGCACCGCCGGAGGGTATGTTCATGTTAAAAAGTGTTATACGCGATTCCAGTAAAGTTGAAGCTTTCTGTATGAAATGAACAACGGATGAACGTGATGGTCAATGAATTCATCCTATTCATGGCCGGACATTGAGAGTACTGTGCTGGCGAGTGAAAGAGTTCGAAACTTAAAAACTGTATTTTCATAAGCAAGTGATTCGTTTGTAGAAGTTGCTGGAGAACTGAGAAACAGGGCGTGGAAATAGGTTCATTCGTTTAAAATATCCTTGTATTGTATATTTTCATTTAGGCCAAAAAATCTTTCGATCCAATTCAGTTGATTGACGATTCGAAGAATCTATAAAAAATATAATTAATCACGGAGTATATTTCGGAGGCAGTCATTTTATGGTCCCGAAATTTATCTTTTATTGTATTGGCCTTTCTGTTTTATTTGAGTTATTTAAAAAGTGCATTCTACTCTTTATAATAAGCTTAGACCATATTCGTGATTGATTGTTTTATTTCCCAACTGTCGTTTGGGAAGAACTTTCGATCGAAAAACCAATAAATATGATTGGCGATAATTAGTTTCTCTTTATTGCATTTCATAACTCATCTTCATAAAATCTTGATATAGCCTGTTTCAATGATGGTACGAAATTAGCCAGTACGCAGTTTTAGTAAGTGAAATGAGCACGAAGATTGGATGCTGAAAATACAGTGCTTTTAAGAGAAAATCTGTAAATGTTGCGCTGTTTATTAATTTATTTACGTTACATTCACGTTAAAAATGTCTTTATTAAATTATACACGTTAAATTATTTAACAATAAAATCAAGAAGACACTTTCAAACCAATTAAATGCAACCATGAAAATCAGAAGAATTGTTTAATCATTACACTTAAAACGGATTATTACGTTCTTACCTATATCAGTTGCATAATTTGCTTGGAGAGTAAGAGTTGCAAAGGATAAGCAAAATTAAAAGAATTAGTACCCAATTTAATAATTATTGACTTTACTCTTAAACCTCTCACTTGATCCATAAACTCCTTGAACTGAAGACAACAATAAATGACCTTTCTTTAATTAACAACACTGATAGATTTTATACCCTGCCATTCATTATTCGTACAATTAAATTACACTGGCAATGAAAGCTGTTGAATAATGACCTCAGTATGTAATTTGAATTTTTAAATGATATAAAATTGATAATTTACGTGAACTCGCACTTCCCCTTAAAATTAGACACTGTAATGAAATTAATTACATCTTCGGATGGAAAGAATTTCGAAAAAACGAAAAAAGTGAACACATCATCGTAGTGTTCAATGATAAATACTCTGAATTCCTCCTTAGTGCTATTTAAATTAATAATAATGTTATACGGGAAGGTCAGGAACGGTGAAAAATTATGACAATGGAAGACCAAATACAGTGAAATTTCACTGAAAGACCACACATCTCAACGACCTATACTTTTTCGAATTGAGACTGAAATCAGTATATTAGATACAAATTATATACCTGTTAACGGACCATCCTTCTCCCCGACCAACAACGCGTCCCTAAATAGCAATTTCTTTTATTTACTCCTTTTAAGAGACCACTTTCAAAATAATTGTAGGTATACAGTAAAACGAATTTTTATTAATTAAAATGCAATTTGTCGACGTTGTAGAAAGCATTCGCGCGTCAAGTCCTGTGCTTCAGTTTCATTTTCTAGGATACTGGAGGGCGAAGTGAGTCCGAGAATCAAGTAACCATGGCCACTAGTATGGTATCACGACTGCTCGCTTAATTTCAATTTGATGTCTTCTACTGATATAGCGAATATAAAAGTGATCTAATGTTTAATTTTTTAGTAAACTGAGCCTTTCCTACCTGACCTTCCTGGAAGAAATTCTTTTGCGAGTACGGAGGAACCTGGGCCTCGGCTGATAGGAAGGTTTTGAATTAAGAAAGCTAACTGCGCACTCTTTCAAAAAGAGATTGCTAAAACAATAACCAACTGGCCAGAGTTGGACGGTGCTGAATCCAGAAATGAACGACTGAATCTGATAACGGGAGTAATCGTGGAGACAGCAAGGAAGACAGTAGCGCATGGGCTAGTGTCAAGAGCAAAGGTACCGACATGTGGTCGATAGAACTTTATGATATGGTCAGGATAGTCAGGAGGTTAAAAAAGGAGAGCAAAGAAAATAAATCCGTATTTAGAGAATTTGTTGAAGCAAGCAACGAGATACAAAAATAAAAGTACCGAAAATATTCGAGATTCTAAAGGAGGATCTTGGCAACTCTATGCCACAGAATCATCAGAATGTGACTCTTGGGGTATTCCTTATAAAATTGCGTCGAAGAAAAGGAAAATAAATGATGACCCGGCGTACATAACCGAGGAAATCTGTTTGATTCTTCTCTTGGAAAAAAACTTGTGATACTCTGCTAAATTGTTGTTATCCAATAATAATGTTGAAACTGATACCCCAATGCAAGACAACTGAAAGCAAAACATTCAAGAAGCATTGCCAGGGATGTCTATTGGTGAGTTTATTTTTAGCAAATTAGAACAAACACCCTCGGAATTGAAATTGGGCAAGGCGCCCGATTTAGACAAATCGCCCCCAGAAATGATAAAATTTGCCGTTCCATATATCTGTACTCATCTGCTTGGGCTTTAAAAGCAGTGCCTAAAGCAGAGTACATTCCCAGATGTTTGGAAAATAACAAAAGAAGCCCTGCTTCGAAAGAAAGCTAATAAGCCATCGACCCGAAGGCGAACCAGAGTTGCCCTTCTGGTCTTGTTGGGAGCATACCGTACCTCAGTGACTGCCGCATTGCAGGTGATTGCCCTAGATCATACGGCTCAACATCTTGCACACAATATCAAACTAAGGGAAGGCAAGTTCTGGCTTGACGGCGCAACCGAGGTTATAACAAATCTAGACAGTGTGTTTAGAGAGTTATCTGAAAGGGTAATAACGCTGTGGAAATCGAGAAGGAAACATTCGTTGCAATTTCCCGGGTAAAATTCAAACGCGAGATGAAACACATGAACGCGTCTACGGCAATGGCTCGAGTATTGTCTGCACATGGTCCTTTTCAGCCAATTTGTTTAAGTTATACTTAGTTAAGTTATACTTTGAATCTCCATTCTGAGAGCGTGGAGAGGGTCAGATGACCTTCAATGTCATGATGTGTCTGTCACAGATGGGAAAGGCAAAGATTTTAAATTGAACTAGAACTGAGAGTTCAAATAGCCAGGTCGAAACTCCAGGCGTTTCTCTTTGTACAGAAAACGTGTAAAGGATTAGAAAATGTATTGAAGAGAATAAAAGTAAATAAAAAATAAAAGTAAAAATAAAAAAACCAATAAATGGATAATGATTAAGAAACAAAATTAGCAAAGTGATGAGATTTACTTTACAATGCGAGAGGGAGAGAAACAATGGAGAACGATGGTTCCCTGTTACATAAAACTTGGTATGGAAAAGAGAACCGAAGTTGACTGTCTCAGTTAGTTAAAGGAATGGTAGAGGATATTTCCATGTGGCCAAATGATCAAGTCTCAAATTAGATTACATAAGAAACGCACTTCCTGAACTTAAGGCACAAAAACATAATGAAATTTTTAAATCTACATCTTTTGATTACATTACGGAAGATATTACAAGGTACAGAGAGAGTGGTAAGAGCATGCTCAATGTGCCATGGGATGGTAACATCGGAGAATAAGACTTGTCCTATCACGGCTGAGAGGTAGGATCCATCCCCACACCCATCTTAAAGACCTGATTTAGTCTACCCATCGGTTGGCTCTTCGAAGCGGAGAGTCATGGCATCCCGAAGGTCCCTTCACGGCGACTGTCACCGTTCGAGGTGTCTGATGCAGATGCAGCGCAGCGAGGACGGGGCCTCAAGTGCACTCAGTTTTTAGAATGTTGGAACATCTAATGGCCCTAAAAGTAGTGGTTGACGCGGCTCACTGCACCGGTAGGCGCGGCGGACCGTCGGCCGGGTCTGGTTTACCTGATGAGACATTTCATGTAAGAGTAGAGTAGTTAAGGTGGAGATAGCTCAGGGAATATTGTTTATTTATAGCATTCCTTTGTTACCAGAACTGCTCTCTCGATGAAAGCTGCTTGGATGAATCTATTTTTTAAAATTACAATTACATTTTCTTATAAAACATTTACGTTAAATGTCACGAAAGTTTCGAGGCAATTCCTTGAGAGTTCAGAAATCCTCAAAAGATCGGGTAGTTTTAAGCCTGAAATGTGGACGAGGTGCATTGAGGGATAAAAGTGATAACAGTGGATCGTGGAACTGAAATGCCTGTAAGGGCATTTTCTTTATGATCTAAATTTGTTTATATTAATTTCAATTGAGTACGTTTAGCGACGGTGGCGCTAGGATAGGAGCACTGCTCAAGAAGCTGCGCTTCCCTCACGAGTAGATCGTCACTGGGGTGAAAGTAATCTAATTGCGTAGAAAATAAACACTGCAACATTTCAGCCGACACACCACTCTTCCATCATGCCTCTTTCCCATTCCGCTTCTAAGATATACTTTCGCGCTGGGATACAACTACCTCTTCATCCTTCCGCGCCACCATGCTACACATCCCCCGCGCAAATTGCTGTTCTACCACCTCCCTTGACGTCACCTTCCCCGTATCTGCCACGTTATCAACCCCTTCGCCGATCCCCAAACTCGCCACCTATCAGCTTTGTTGCCTTCCCGTCCCCATCCTACACTTCGCCCTTCCACTTCTCATTTCCACCGCATCACTCAGCGTCCGACGCCCCGCCCCCGGCACAGCGCATCCCTTCGCCCTTCCACTCGCGCCTTATTCCGAC
>BOPP01000094.1:4414387-4426185 GCA_017312745.1 Gryllus bimaculatus
TAAACTCAGAAGATATTGCGGACGAGCGCCGCGGCCGGGTTGGGGCGGGGAGGGGGCGGGCGGGGGCGGGGCCGCAATCGGAGGCGCGGCGCTCGGATGATTTCCGCCCGCGAAGGACTGAGGGCCGGCCGCGCGTTTATGAGGGCTGCTATGCGATGATTTGTGCGCGGTTTTGGTAAGCTTGTACATGTTGCGTCTGGAATTTCCAGTTTGGTGGACGCGGAGTATCTCCAATTACCTCGAAATAAAAAAGTCGTGAAATAAGTCAGTAGTGGGGTTTGTTGGAGCAATTTAGCCCTGAAGAAGGACGCAGTGCAATGACCGAAAGTTTCAACTATGATTGAAGTGGCAATATTATTTAATATGTTATACTCGTCATTTTCGTTCTGATTTGGAACTTAGTCACAACTACGGATTAAGATAAAAACCAATGACAGCTCATTAATAGTATTTATAGTGACATCATGGTAGATAAAAATAATATTTTTTTTGATGCTCTACTTCTAATGTGTGTTAGCTTATACACAACTGCATTAGGATGATTTGATTGAGTCGATGTTATGTGGAAACTATATGAATGAGTAATGAATGGAGAGCAAGAAGGAGAAAAAAACGAGGAAGGCTCGTGAACTCGCTATTTTTTCCCAACGTGAATCTGAATTTTTGCAGCCCGATATCAGGAGGTGGAATTTTAGGGGTTTCTAGATTGGTATATCTTACGGGTGGCCAGACATTTCGTGCATAACATTAAACGCTATCAATTGGAAACGCATTTTTGTCTTGATGAGCGATATGTTTCTATGGTTACTTCCATTTACCTGCTCGTTTGCAAGTGTTACTTTGATTTAAAACTGGGAAGAAGTTATAGTTAAAGTAAATATTTTTACTCCGGTTTCTGCTGTTCACGAATATGCTGGAGCGAGGGCCAGGGTTGGTTTAAAAGAAGTTTGCCCAGTTTGGCTGGATTTGACTGATCGTTCCACTGCAATCGATGGCAGAACTCTGTCTTTGGAACACTGGATGAGCGATATGCAGGAATCATGAAAATTGCGCACGCTAAGGAAATTTTCAACTCACACTGTTGAACATGTTGTTAAGGCATATTCTCTCCCTTCATTTGCAATTAAATGCATAAAAATTATTGAGGTTTTCCCGTCTAACTTGAGCCGCGAATTATGTGTTCATATATACTCACACCATAGCTATATGGTTCAGACCTCCTTTCTTTTTGCAGGTAAGTGGCAGGTTTCTTTCGGCTCATAATCGCAAAGATAAGTACAATTAATTCCAAAATTTTCGTCCGTTACTTCGCATTATAAAGAGAAAATTATTTTACGGGCACAGTTAGGCTAAGGATGCGAAATTGTAATATTCTTGTCATGTGTGCTGGGGGTTTACGAGTCAAAGGTCAAAGTTTAAGGTACTACACAAAGGACAGCCGTTTCTCTTACCGGGCGTAAAATACGTGGGAATTGAATTAGCATTCATATCTAAAAGATATGAGTTTAAGTCACTAAAAATTGTCTTGACAATGTTTGTGATGCCGGCAATGGTGTCAATGGTCTTTGTTCGTACACTTCACGCACCGTACTGTAGATAGGTATATCTCCACGATGTACTTGGTTATCTGAGGGCATTTGTCTCCAGCAACTTGCATGAATGTAACGCTTTGTGTTTTCTAAGATTACTGCAATTTAGGAGAGCGCATGAGAGGCACGGCACGCTAAAATATGTCATACACTTCAGACAGCGCTGTATTCCGCCTAGCTTTACAGCAGTGTAGAAAATTGGCCACAAAGCTGGGTTATTATACTCAGTAAGACACCTGGCTGAGTCGACGCTGACAAAGAGCAGTATGAAGAATGTTGGGAAGTTAAGACTTAATCACTTAGTAAGTCTGTGTTGAATACTTCTAAGATTCTGGAGTACTATGAATTACGAAGGAGATGAACTGTAGTTAGCATTTAATTAATTATTATTTATTTTAATTATATTTAATTAAGCTATTAATTATGAAAATTATCATTCGCGATTCGGAATCTGAAAGTCAAGTGTGATATAGAGATCGACATTGGATTTCCATGTTTGGTTATGAGGAATGAACTTCTGTCTCCAGTCTATGCGATATACCTTGATGTGTGCGATTCTACTATGATTATGCAGGAATATCCCAGGCTTTCATATGTGTGGAAATAAGAAAGAATTATACGACACAGTAATTCTGATAAGTCAACTTTTTTTCTTTCATCTCAACGTGTTCACTCATTTCTTTGTCTTCTCTATATTCGGATCTATTAAGTATTTCAGTACCCCCTGTGTGCGGATTGTTGCGGGTGTTCGAATGGTGCAGTTTCTTCACTCAGATAGACCTTTCCGTCACAATCGAGATATCTGATTGTCATTCTGTTCCTGAGGAAGAATGATACTTTTTCGATCCGGACAGAAAATATATAACTTTCCAAAACGGTGTTTTACGTGTTTTAAGCGTTGCAGTCTTAGGTGATTAGACGGAGAATTAACCAATAGATCTATGATATATCCGTGGTTATTTGAGTCCAGGCTAATTTTCTCCCATGAGGATAAGAATAATTGTTGACAAACGAGAGTGAATTTTAATGAAAATCGTGTGGCAGAATTTGTTGTGAATTCGTATTTCGATTACATGCGTTTTTTTTATAATAAATTTGCAATTTTGGATATAAAATTTGAAAAATATCAGAAGTGCGATAAGAATAACAAGACTGTTAAGGAATACTAGAGAATACTTTGATTAAGCATGCCAAGATCGATTTTTCATTTAATTTCTATGATTTCCAACTATTCACTCTATTCAGAGTAAAATCATTCAAAATATACTTTAAATGCCTTATGTTTTAGGTTCTGGGAGAGGCAGAATATTATAATATATATATATATATAATAATATATATAATAAATATATTATATATAAATGACTCAATATTATGTTCATATAAAGAAGGCATTGGGTGTCTGGATTTTGGATCGGATGTGTAACATTTAAAGACCACTATGAATAATTGAAATCAAAAGATCGCAATCTCAAATACTTATAAGACTATTTGAAACTAGCAAGGTATGAAAGATAATGATAAGTATGTAAAGAAATTTGCAACAATGAAAATGCTTTTAAACGTTTATCAGGTCGGCGATGCCTATGTACTAATTATCATTATTTATTCTTTTCTCTTCGTTAGTGTTAGGCTCGGATTTTTAATGTGAATGAATAATTGCAAACTCGCTGCAACACCGAACGATGTTACCGCGTAATCGTCATATGGACAGTGGACTACGCAATTAATGTTATTAGTAGCTGCTTTTGTGGGTTTATTGTCTATCAGCTTATCTCGATTTGATTTTTAGATTATCGGGTAGTGATTAATCGACGATTTCATAACGACTGCAATTAATTATTGCTATTGTTATTGATTGTAATATTGCTTTAGTCATATATTATTAATGTCCTGAGGAAGGTCTGCTGACGAGGTAGCTATTTGAATGAGCCCCCTCGAGGGCATTTCGAGAAGAGGCTTAATTACTATTAGACTATCTCCTAATCTTTGTATATTTACCAATCCAATTAACAGTAATTGAGTTTTTATTTTCATTTGCTATCTTAACGTCTGTTTATTTCTTTATTTGGTTTGTGAGATCTTATCGCCACAGATTTGCATATCTGCCCGCCTTTTTGCATTCTCGTCATTGTGTCTGCCTATTCTGATGTGCCTATGCCCATTTGTATCATTCTACTTTCCGCTGACTTTCCGTCGGGCCCCACGATGTTGAAGCGATAGTACTTCCTTGTTTGTCATGTGCTAAATGTTCCGCGCAATTTCCATTATCAACTTGTAGTTTTAATTGGATTTTATATGCCGAGAAATGGATGGAAAATATACCTCCCTATACACATTGCCCAAAAGAATAATGTGGATAACCACAGAGAACTCGAAGACGCGGTAGGAAAAAGACTAGTTATACAGGGGGCGAAAATCTCGTTAAATGACACTTGTGAATATAGATCACAGTCTCTCATGATTTATATTAATGAGGCTCAGCGCTATCTTGCTGCAGGATGATGAAGCGATCTCGTAATTAGGCGTGCAACTTGAGCCAAGATTCGTGCGGTGCGCCATGCGAGTACCATTTCCTTAAAGGAGTATTTGTGAATAACGGAATGTTCATCAGCTCTATGTAGATCTTTTAAAGTTTCTTTACAAATTTTGAGTTTTTAACACACTGTAATTTCAGTAAGTTCTACATGTATCTCAGATTTACTTTTTGGAGAAAGTTTACAACCTTACGTTTGATTCACATGTATCGCGGGTCAGTCGAGACGAGTTATTTCACTATGATGTCGGAACATACACCTGCGCAAGTGTTTGGTAATCCGAAAATTGTGGTTCTACAGAAAGGCACAGACTTTCCCATATTAGTTTCCCATTTTTTTGGTCTGCTTTGCTATATAAACTTGCCACCAGTTTATGCCAGCTACCCCATCTATCCGCAACTAAAGTAGCTATTATTTGCAATTTCTAAAATGGTTAGGGTTTAGTAATAGAACGTTTTAGTAATCGTTTTAGTAATTGAAGGGAAATCTTTTTTAATGATATTAAGAAAGTGATAATACGTGCTAATTATAATTTCCTTGAAATTTTCGAGCCGTTTCCAAAAAACTAGTGCTTAAACCTACTGTATTCGAATTTAATGATTTTTTGGAGTAGAATGTTTTGAGTTTTCAAAAATATTCATTTAAAGTCCACTTAAATTCGTTAATTACAGATTTATCAAATGATGGTAATAAGGGTGATTATATAATACTATATATATTATATATATTATATATTATATCTAATAATATTACTTATATTGAGAAATGGGTTTGTTCTTTTGAAATGCCGGATTTTGAACTAGTTTTTACAGAAAAGCATTTGAGTTTACTTATGAATAAAGAAATATTTATGCTTCATATTGTAGTTGTAGTAGACCCCGGGAAACATTCCAGTCTTTTGCAATTCAGTGCCAAATAATATTTACAAGTAAGTTTATTTGTTTTGTTGTCTTGTTTCTTTTTTCTCTGTGGTTCGTGATATTTTCTCTCTTCTTTTTTATATGTTTTGACGTCTCCAGTTTTCTGTCATATGTACAGTGATTCTCTTTTTTTCCATGTTCTCATCCATTTTATTCCCATGGTCAATATAAGCAACACACCGACACAGGAGATTAATTGGCATGCAAGGATGGCTTTCCCTCATTCAGAGGCGAGAACCAACACTTTGCATCTAATTATAGAAATAGTGCAAATGTTTTCACAATGTTCCGATAGTTCTGCAGGCATCTAATAGATACGCTTACGTTTGCTATTTAAAATGTTAAAACTTTTCTCAGGTTTCAAATATGATCTGTTGTTCATCAGGTGCATGAGGGAGAAAGAGCAAGATTTGCTGTATATTGGTTAAAGCCTTATATTTTATTAAAATTGATTAACCTTCAAGAAATATTATTCCTTTTAGGCAAAAAGTTGTATATTTTTTTTGTTTGCCTCCATTCATAAGTTTCGCCAATATGAGGCGACAATTTCGGATATTTTTATTTGAGGGATGCTTTAATAGAACCTATAATTGATTTGAATTTGTAATTGAGTAATAGTTAAAAATAACATATCTTAACGGTGGTCGAACTTCTCATCCTGCTCAAACGTTCGGTTAAAAATTTAGCCAGGCGCTCCGCGCGCGCTGATGCACGGCCCATTAGCGGAGCGGGGCCGGCGCCCCCTCCTTCCCCGCCCCTCCCCGCCCCACGTCGCCCATCGGCCCATGAATCCTTTATTCGGCGCCGGAGTAATGGGCGTAATTGGTTCCAGGCCGCCTGCGCCGAGTCGTTAGCACCGAAGGTCGGGGACTTTATCTTCCTCTTTCAATCCGCGACCCGAGCGCGCTGCGGTTCGCTCGTGGGCTGCGGGAGGGGGAGGGGGAGGGGGAAGCGAGTGTGAGAGCGAAACACTCGGTCCGCGCGGGCGAGTGGCTCACGAACCGATCGAGCGGGGAGGTGTCGGATGACCAACCAGCTGAGCGCTTGACCCGGTCCTGAGGACCGGTTAGTGACCGAATAGCTGAGAATCGGTCACATTTCTAATGGCTATCACAGGTTTGTGGTACATTTATCACACCCGTTGTTACCTTCATTTGCTCGTGACTGATACTGTTTTACCGGAAATACTTTGGACATGTGTAGATCTTCCAGAATCACCTATTTTCTTCACTCGTTTTCTTTGGAACTATGTGTAATCTATTACTTCCTCTAAAACGTTGTGTAGCCAGAATCCATGTTTTCAGGTTCCTTGGCACCAGAAAATAGACCTACGCCAAAACATTTGTCCGTCCGTCTGTTTGCCTTTTAGTTCATCGTATCAGCGCCTAAACCATTCAGGCGGTTTGTAAAACGTCTCCCCTGAGACTCCTTTTTCTGCTTATCATTCCATCACTGCTCCATCACCACCAACCTCATCACCCACTCATGAACTTATTCGCCATCACCGCTGAATATCTTTAAGCCTCGAGTAGAGGAAACCACAATATACAATGAAACAAATGCCGAGTGAGCAACTGATGTAATGTCCTTTAATGTCGACTTTTAAACAAACCGTTTCTATCTATCTAGTTCGGTCTTTAGTTTTTTTGGGAGGATGTCAAACCGGTATTTTATGTTTCATGCTGTGTCAAACAATATCAAATTCCATATATCTTGTTGAGTTACGAAGTTGGACGGTTTTTTCTCATTTACAACAAATTGGACTTTTGAACTAATGCTCTTTTACCCAGAAGCCCTTCAACTGACCAAAAGTGATCGTCTTTGACTCTTCTTCATGCACCAGATGTTGTAACCTTTGTTCAGTCTTTTTGATATTATTGGGTAGGCAATGGCCCGCGCAAAGTTGTCACTTTCGTTCCGTTTTCATTACCAGTCCATGATTCTGTTAAACAATGAAGCGCTGCTTCAGTAAACCATGAAGACAAACTAACAAACAAATCATGATTTGTACTTTAAGTACTTTTATTCAATAGTAGAAAAATAACTGTTGTTATCCCCATCAAAAAACTTTGAATATAAGTCAATTACAAGATTGTTTCATGAATGTATACTACCTATGATGACTGTTTGACTTGCAAACTGAAAATAAATGCTGTAACTACTTAGCTAAATATGGCTTCAAGAACTTAATTACGAATGACAGTAGTGCTGTAATGAATGTATATGTTCACTAGTCCCGAGTAGGGGAGCCTGATGGGTAACCTCAATATATTTTTCTGGTAAAAGTGAAACTCTGATATTTACCATTCAAACTCCTTTTTAAACCCTCGTAATTTCCAATATTTTAAAATCTAACAGCAGCAAAGAAAGCTCTATCACACGATAAAAAAACGAACAGTAAAACAATCTCGCATGTACGCAACACAAGCAACTATCTTCAATCAACACAATGTACGGAGATAATAAAACTTGCCCTATATATCAAATTACCTTTTTTAAACTTTTTTAATCGTCGTAGATAAACGTTTATATGAATACGTTTAATAAATGTATCATCTAAATGAATCTTGAATTGCTTTTCACCCCTCGAGGATCGCCTCATGGTGCAAATGCGATAGTTTCATTCGTTGTTGGTATCAAACTTTATTCATTAGAAACGATTATCCACGACAGAGACTAGTGGACGCATATGAACGTTCTAATGACCGTTGTGACAATATATGCTCTTTTATAGAACCATAAGAGTGCAAGTGCTTTTATGAAGATATAAAAGCACATTCTCAATATGAAGGAAACATTAAAATTATTAATATTACTCTTTTAACGAACCCGAGTTTTATGTAATGCATCACACATTTAAGTACATTATATAGCAAATAAACATGTTTATTTCACAAATAAACACAAAATACAAAGTAAGAATCCATTAATTCGAGAGTGGAGTGTTATTCAGTGCACTTAGTTTATTAAAGCAATATTTAATTATTTTTTATTTCTTATTGACAGATAGTACAACGTTCAGGCGTGAGGCTCTTCAGTTGATTAACCGAGTAACTTCCCATCAGCAAAATGTGCAGAGGGTAACTCTTGTCACCCCCCTGATGCTGATTTTTTAAAATCAATAGTAATTCATGTAATTTGAGAATGCAAAATCCACTAGAAACATTCGATCAATCTAACATACAATAAAATAATATTATTTACATATTCAAAAAACTGTAGAGGCATTATTTACATTTATGAATATAATTTTGATATATGTATTGAAGAACTCAAAGAAATGGTATTTCAGTTGTTCCTTTAAGTGTCTCTTGTTTATAATCCAATGCATTTGTAGTGGTTGTTGAACTATTGTATGTTGGATCGAGTCAGGGGCTGGGAAACATTTTTTTTTTGTTTTAAACTAGGGGAACCAACCATGTTTTTTACCCCGCGTGGAGCGGTAGGCCTTGGTTCTTAAGGAGATCTAAATGAGCTATAATAATAATAATAATAATAATAATAATAATAATAATAATAATACCATCATTTACTGAGGCAGACCCATAATAACAGATAAAACTGTGACCTTCAATTGACCAGATATAGTTTCGATTGACAGGGACAAGAAAGAAGCTATGCTTGTTGATATTGCCATACCGTTGACACACATCCTAAAGAAAACAAAGGCCGAGAAAACTACTAAGTATGAAGATCTTGCTCTGGGTATCAAACAAATGTAGAAACTACAGAGTGTAACAATGCATCCACATGCTATTTTGGCTGAAGGTGCAGTAACAAAAAAATTCAGGAAAAAAATGGGATTACCTCAACGAATTCTAAATTACGGACAGAAAGTAGTGATCCTGCAAACATGACATATAGTTCGCAAGTTCTTGAACAAATGAGGCTCCCAAATTGGTGACCCGAGCTCTTTCCTTAACTTGGCAGTAACCCAGCACAAGCTGCTGAGAAATAATAATAATAATAATAATAATAATAATAATAATAATAATAATAACAATAATAATAACAACAACAACAACATGCACTATGTGTAAATTAATTGAAAACTCGGCAACAGATCTAAATGGTATCCAGAAACAAATAATATTCTCTCCTCTTTCAAGGTGTTTTTCAACCCTTTCGCTCAACGCAAGATAATCGGGTGAATATAGATACTGAAATTTGTAATGCATTTACCCAAAATCGCCATCTGGTATTTTTTCCACTGGATAAAGAAAAAGCCTCGAAGTGGTATCTAAAACACGTTTACTTATCATTCTACAAAAAATGAAAATTACTGGAAATATGCTAAATTTTACAAAAATTTGAAATCAAAATGTATATCAAAGTACGATGCAATGATTGTACTTCTCTCAAACTGGATTTAGAAAATGGTTTGCCTCAAACATCAAACATCAGAGTTATATTCTTTTTATTAGCGATTAATGAAGTGACGATTGTAGTAAAAATACGAATTCAATTGTTTTTATTTGCGAATGATATTACCATTTTTTGAATCTGAAACAATTTGAACTTAAGAATTCAATTAATGAAACGTGACCTCAACCAACACACATATTGCGCAAAACATTCAGGATTTATTATTTCAAAAATAATGAATTAATTTTTTTAATAAATCAGAAAATTTTTCAATCAACGGTCCATTTATTTATTGTTAATCAATGGAAGATAACTGTCTGCAAACTTCTGGAATTTATTTGGATTAAAATATTTATGAAAAAAATCACATTAATGCTTTAAAAGTTAATTTTGTACTAAATATAATAAAAACTTTATCATATTTAAAATGGGGAGCAGATACATCTATTTTAACAAACGTTTATAAAGCAATCAATCAACCAAAAATTGATTACTGTTCTGAAGTTTATAGTTCTGCAAATCCTATTCTTTTACAAAAATTAGACCCAATTATCAATTCAGCATACCGTTTAAATTTAGGAGCATTTAGATCCAGTCATGTTTCTCGTATTCTAGCAGAAGCTGGTTTAATTCCTCTAGAATTAAGAAGAAAAATTAATTTGCTTAAAATTATCTTATTCGCCATTTATATCTCCTTCTAATCCTACTAACAAATATATCTTGAAATCCTTTAATCACCAAGGACATAAGAAATTCCCTTCTTTTCTAAAATCATTATGTGTATGAATTTCCAAATATCTTTCTGAATTTTCTGAAGACCCTCCATTACTTAATCAGAAAAGATTAAATCCTATTCGTCCTTGGTTTTCCTTCATTCCTTCAATTAATCTACATTTTACAAATGTTCCCCGATCTGACGTGACCTGAACATCGAAAGTGAAATATTTGCCGAACAACTATTTATTCACTGGACCAAAGAGATGACAGCTCGACGTTGCCACATCCAGAGTGTAAGGCATATGCTTAAGTGTCTCTCCTCTTCTCGAGTTAGGTGGCCCGGGCACGATTTGGTATCCACCGACCACTCGCTTCATGGGCTTCAGTCGAATCGTCTCAATGGCCGTGGCTTTCTTTTCGCTTGATGTTAATAGACGCCCAGATCGCGTAATTCTAAATCGCAGCCGAGTTTTAGCCATCGGCCCTGCCGTTCAAAGCACAACCAGGTGCATTAGGTTTGGTAGTTTTTGGACGACGAATGTGCATTCAGGTAGCCTACGAGCCAGCTTGTTGGCCTCATGGTGTCATACGTGGGTTTGGGTCAATTCACGATTTTTTGGGTCATTTCTTGGCATAAAGATTGAAAATGTTGGGTCTCCTGTATGTTTAAACAACATGCAAGCCTGAAGGTCGGAACTTCTCTATCTTTAAAACACGTAGCAAAGCGTCACTAGCTTTTATAAGTCAGTAACACTGGGAACGTCGAGGAGTAGCGTCTAGCGGCTCTAACGGTGAACGGCAATGATGGCGCTACGAACGGCTGGAGAAAGAACAAAAATTCGTCAGCAATTTTAAAACATGCACCCGGCGCATGATAAATCCACCACAGTCATGGGATCGTCTAGAAATAATATGCATAACCTGGAGATATTTCTGCAGTTCATAGACTTCCCTAAACATGCACAAAATCTCCATGCAAATTTGACATCCGTTTCTGTCTTTTAATCACTGAAAATGAACAATAATTCTCTGCTCTTGAAACGTAGAGAACTGTAACACACACTTAATCTTTCTTTATTATTAGTTCACTCACGTGACCTGTCCAATAAAATGCCAATTACGGTGTGAACAACAATGTTCAATATTTTTGTAGAATTGTAACGTCCCAGATCACAATCATAAAGCTAAAACAATGTACGTGTTTTTATTGATCTACATTCGTTATGTTTCATAGAGTAGAGATTGGATTTTAAGGAGAGTGATAAAATATGTTTACTACCAGCAGCAAATGTTGAGCAGCTATTGAAAAAAGTGGTAGATGAAATATATCACGCGCAATACTTATAAAACATGACGTAATATAGGACGGCTAAATTCTAATTTTTAGACGCTAGGTCTCAACATACTTCAAATAGGTGAAGAGGATAAAATATCGAAGAGTCATGTCGTTATAGGTCGTATCATTAATAATTAATGGAACGTGCTCATTAAAATGACAATAATTACAACAACCCTTAGCATACGCATATATAAGGGTGTAGACGTGACTAAATCATTTTCCAGTCCAATGACCGACCCCCTGTCTTAGAGCAAGAGCGCGGAGGTCTTCCGAGTGGCCGGCGGCGGGGCTGCGAGGGCGCGCCAGAACGATGGTCCCCCGCCCCCGCCCC
>BOPP01000094.1:4426210-4443280 GCA_017312745.1 Gryllus bimaculatus
GCTGGTCTGCTCTTTTCCGTGTTGCCGTCCTCCTCCGTCCTTCTCCCCGGCAAGCTCCAGCGGGAATTGAAGTCGAGAAATCTAACACCGTACTTCGGAACTGCACTCCCCCGACTCGACCGCACCTCGCCCGCACGCTCCACGCACTCGCCGGCCCTCCGACTCCTTCTGGCTGATCACGCACTCCCTGTCAAGACCTCAACCCGCCACCCTCCCGCAGCTCTCACGACGACACTCACGCCACATCTCCCGAACCTCACCAGTTTATCGCCGACCTCCTCTAAGTCGAGTACTGACTCTCTGCTTTCCGTACCGGTTATACCAGCGCTCCCCTGTTGCACGATCTCTTCCGCAGGTCCCCAAACATAGTCCCTGATCCTTTCCCCCTTCCGACACCACATGTGCCTTTCTCTCCCGAACCCGCTCCCCGTCCCTCTCGAACCATAAACCATGTTTCTCTGTCCCTACCAAAAGCCCCATCCTACACAGTTTTTAAACCGCTTCGTCGATGTCTTCGCGCTCAGCCAACCACCGCCCCCTTCGCTCCCTCCAACCGTCGTTCCTCTCTAGGCTCGCCGCGGTGGGCCTCTTGAAGAAGCAGAGGAGACGATGGAGGGGCCGAGGGGCGGGGCGGGCGCACGGCGCGCAGCAGGTATATAAAGAATTCTTTCTACCCGGCTCGCCAGCGGCGCGGGTGGGGTAATGCGATGATGAAGAAATTAAATTCACTGGCTCTGCCAAAGGAAGGCAGCGCGGGGGCGCCGGCGCGGCGCGGCGCTGCTGCTTGCATCAGCCCTAACAGGGTTGCGGCTCTGCTGTTCTGGCCACGCAAGTTTACGGCGTCTCCGGGGCGAATTTGCGGAGGAGTCCTGGCCTTTATGGGCGCGTGAGGGCGTGGTGCTCTTGATGGGAAGCAGAATGTGGTTGTCGGTTGTGTAAGCAGCCTATCGTTTAATTCGTCGAAATTATTGAATTGTATTTGATTTCCTCTACATTGCAATTCATTTAATTCAGTCCGGTTTCAAAACTGCGCAATTTTTGGGAAGTTCTCAAATATTGTATCGTAAAAAATGCACTGAGTTTAAGATTATATAAGTTGTAGCACAAATAGCCGTTAAATTTGTTTAAAAGCTCTTTAATGAATCCAGATATACGGCTTCTACAGTCCTTTATATTTGATGATAAATGTGAGATGTTTTTCCTGTAAATAATTGATTTAAAAATGTATGTATTATAGACAATGATCGCCTACATTCTGAAAAACCAAAAGAATTTGGCGAAGTTTTTTTTTATAATGCAGGTTATAGGTATTCGACAATCAATTTCGAAACTTTTAAGGGTGGACATAGTTTTAAGAATATGTGTCATTTTCGTAAACTTTTACACATCTTTGTAATTGATGTCTTAAAACAGCAATATTGGGCCATACATGAATGAAATATGAAGAAAGTTATACCTAATATGTTTCCATATAGGTTAGAAGAAGAGAAGACTGTAATGTTCATTTCGTTCCATAGTTCGGCGGTATAAAGCGTAAGACAGCGCAGAAACGAGAAAAATCATTGGTACAAGAAGACTGCGAAATTTCTCTTTAGTCTAGGAGTCCGAATCGGTTTTTTGCGCGACTCGAGTTCCGCAACAAAAAGTCCGGCGCGTTTCGAATAGAGAACGGCCATTTGAGAGAACGACTTCACAGCCGAGGACAATAGCCTATAACATGCAGCGGACGAAGGACCAGCGAGCTACTGGCGGGAAACGGACCCTGCCAGGGGAACCAGATCGAGGACGAGGCGCGAGGGGCGGCGGGGAGCGGGGCAGGGGGGGGGGCGAGAGAGACCATGCGTTCTGGCGCGCCTGCAGCCCGCCGAAGGCACTCACGCGGAGAATCACGCGTCGTTTGCTCCCACTAAAGACAAGGGGAGTCGGTGCATAATGGACTAGGAAAAAATGATATTAGTCTACGTCAATAAGCCTTTATAGATAATAGGTATGCCTAAAGGTTAGTTATGTAAATTAATTTTGTCATTTTATGAGCAGCGTTCTAATTTATGACTAGAAAGTCGAAATATAAGACAGTGAATCTTTTCGATATTTTTTATCACTCTTACACTGGGTAGATTTGAGTTGTTGAGACTAAGTCGACCTAAAATTACGAATTTAGCCGTCTATATTTACCGTCATGTTTTATTAAGATTGAATAATAGCGGCGTAGAATTATTGTTTCATCTACCAACATAGTATTTGTCAAAAATAAGCTGCTCAACATTTGCTGCTGGTAGTAACATATTTTGATCAGTACTTTCTCTCTTAAAATTCCAACTCTACTACTAAAATGAAAATAAGAATGTAGATCAATAAAAACACGTAATAATGTTTTAGCTTTAATGATTGTGATGTGGGAGATTTTACAATTTCTTACAAAAATTATTGTAAACATTGTTGTTCACACGTATTGGGGATGAATGTTTACTCTCGGACAGGTTACGCTTGGAGTGAAGAATATAAAAGAAAGATTAAGTAGTGGTGTTCATGTTTCTGATCTTTATCGTTTCAAAGAAGCAGAGAATTATTGTTCATTTTCAGTGATTAAAAACAGAAACGGTATGTCAATTTGAATGGAGTTTATATTTTGTGCATGTTTATGGGAACGTTCTATGAACTGCAATGAAATATTCCAGGTTTATGCATATTATTTTTAGACGATATCATGACTGGTGTGTGGATTGTATCATGCGCTGGGTTGCATGATTTAAAATTGATGACTGAATTTTTTGTTCTTTCTCAGCGTTGTAGGGGCCAATCATTGCTGTTCACCGTTAGAGCCGAAGATCGCTACTCGAACGTTCCCAGTAGTTACCATGACTTCTATATAACGACTAGTGACGCTTTGCTACGTGTTTTAAAGATAGAGCAAGTTCGACTTCAGGCTTGCATGTTGTTTAAATATTTTAACAGTAAGTGAGACCGCATATCATTTTCATTAATCTATTAATTGCCAAAGAAATGACCCAAAAAAATCGTGAATTGACCTTGCAAACCCTCGTAATGAAAATGAGGCAACGCTGGCTCGTGATGGCACATACCTGAATAGCACATATGTCGATGCCATAACCTATTCAAACCTAATGCCACCCTGGTTTGTGCTTTGATTGCGGAGCGGCCGATGGCTAAACCTCGGATATGGATTTAGAATTAGCATCCTGGGCGTCTATTAATCAAAGGCGAAGAGAAAGACTCCGGCCATTGAGAGCGATGTCGGTATACTGAAGCCTATGAACGCGAGTGGTCGGTGGATACGAATCGTGCCGGGTACCTAATGAAGAAAAGTAGGAGATGACACTTAGCATATGAAGATGCCTTACATCTTGGATGTGGCAAACGTCGAGCTGTCATCTCTTTGTCCAGTGAAATAAATAGTTGTTTCGGAATATTTCACTTTCGATGTTCAGGTCAGTCAGATCGGGGAACATTTGTAAAATGTTGATTAATGAAGGAATGAAGGAAACGAAGGAGAATAGGTTTATCTTTTTTGATTGAAGTAATGGAGGGTATTCAGAAAACTCTCAGAAAGTATTTGGAATTATACAATCATAGATGATTTTAGCAAAAGGAAGGGAGTGTCTTATGTGTCATTGGTGATTAAAGGATTTCAAGATATATTATAGTTTTAGTAGGATTAGAAGGAGAATATAAAATCGCGCGAATATAAATTAATTTTTAAGCAACTTAATTTTTCTTCTAATTTAGAGGAATTAAACCAGCTTCTGCTAGAATACGAGAAACATGACTGGATCTAATGCTCCTAAATTTAAACGGTAGCTGAATTGATAATTGGGTTAATTATTGGTAAAAGAATAGGATTTGCAGAACTATAAACTTCAAACAGTAAATCAATTTTTTGGTTGAATTGATTGCTTTCATAAAACGTTTGTTAAAATAGATGTGGGTTTTTTGACTACCATTTATCAATATGATTAAAGTTTTTTAATTATATTTAAGTACAATATAATTTAAAGCATTAATGTGATTTTTTTATATGATTTTAATCAATAAAATTCCAGAGTTTGGCAGACAGTTATTTCCATGTGATAACAATAAATATTGGACGGATATGAAACATTTTTGGATTTATTAAAAAATTATATCATTTTTTTGAATATATGGTACTGATGTCTTTGCGCAATATGTGTTGATAGATATGGTTGAGGTCAAGTTTCATTAATTGAATTAATTGAAGTTCCCTAATTGTTGTGGATTCGAAATGGTAATGATTATTGCAAATAAAGAATTGAATTTGTATTTTTTACTACAATCGTACTGTTCTCGATAATAAAAAAGAATATAATTACTCTGATGTTTGATGTTTGAGGCAACGATTTTCTAAATCCAGTTTTGAGAGAAAGGTACTCATTGCATCGTACTTATGATATCCTTTATTTTGATTTCAATTTCTTTTTGTAAAAATTTGATATTTCCCAGTAATTTTATTCCCATTTTTGGGATTAGAATGATAAGTAAACGTGTTTTAGATACAATCTCGAGGCCTTTTTCTTTATCCAGTGGAAAAATACCAGATGGCGATTTTGGGGTAAATGCATTACAAATTTCAGTATCTATATCACGATTATTTGCGTTGAGGGAAAGGGTTGAAAAAACACTTTGAAAGAGGAGAGAATATTATTTGTTTTGATAATTTAGATCTTGTTGCCGAGTTTCAATTATTTACACATATCGTCATGTTGTTGTTGTTGTTATTAATTTTGTTATTATTATTATTTTTATTATTATTAATGGGGTATTATTATATTTCTTATTTTATCTTTTTATTATTATTTTCTCAGCCATGCTTGTGCTTGGGTTCCTGCAAGTTTAAGCGAAAGAGTGCGGGTGACCAATATTTGGGAATCCTCATTTGTTTCAAGATTACGAACTATATGTATGTTTGGCAGGATCACTATTTTGTCCGTAGATTCTAAGAATTCGTTGATGGTAATCCCATTTTTTTTTTTTCCCTGAATTTTTTGTTACTGACCTTCGCCAAAATAGATGTGGATGCATTGTTACAGCTCTGTAGGTTTCTACATTTGTTGTGGTACCAGAGCAAGATTTCATTACTTAGTAGTTTTTCGGCCTTTGTTTTCTTTTTAGGATGTGTGTACGGTATGGCAAATATACAAGCATAGCTTCTTTCTTTGTCCATGTAATGAATATATTGGTCAATGAGAGGTCGCAGTTTTATCTGTTATTATGGGTCTGCCTCAGTAAATGATGGTATTTTTTATTTACTTTATAAATTATTATAAGTATTATTTTATTATTATTATATTTAGCTATTTAGATTCCTTAAGAAACAAGGCTACCGCTCATCAGCGGGGTAAAAAACATGGTATGGTTCCTAGTTTAAAACAAAAAAAATGTTTCCCAGTCCTGATCGATCCACATACATATTTCACAACACTACAATGCTTGATTATAAACAGAGAACGTTAAAGGAAGAACTGAGAATACATTTCTTTGAGTTACTTCATACATATATAATAACATTATATTCATAGAAATGTAAATAATGCTCTAGCAGTTTTTTTGATATATGTAAATAATGGGTTATTTTATTTGTGGATGTAATGGAGATTGATCGAATGTATTCTAGAAGTGGATTTTGTATTCTCAAATTACATTTGAATTCTATTGATGGTTTAGAAAAATCGGCACATCAGGGGAGGTTAGAAACAAGAAGTGTATCTTCTCGTGATAACATTTTGCTGATGGGAAGGTGTCTGGTTAATCAACTGAAGAGCTCACGCTGAACGTTGTAACTATCTGTCATAAGAGATAAAATAATTAATATTGGTTTTAATTTTTTATAAGACTAGTGCAGACTGAATAACACTGCTCATCAGGTCTCGAGTTAATGGATTTTTTATTTGTATTTTGTGTTTTATTTGTGAAATAAACTCATGTTTATTTGCTAATGAATAGTACTTACTGTTTTGTGATGCTTACATAAAACTCGGAGTTAGTTAAAGAGTAATAGTTAATGGTTTTATGTTGTTCCTTGATCATTAGGAATGTGCTTTGATTATTTTATAAAAGCTGCACTTTATGGTTCTATACTTTTAAATAGAGCATATATGTTCACAACGTCCATTAGAGTTCATACATGTTGCGTACACTAGTCTCTGTCGTGGCTAATCGGTTCTAATGAATAAAGTTTGTACCAACAAACGAATGAAACTATGCATTTTGCACATGAAGGCGATCCGAGGGCGTGAAAGCAATTCGAAGAATTCATTTAGAATGGATACATTTTATTTAATACGTTGGTCATTATAACTGTTTTTATCTAGAAGATTAAAAAAGTTTAAAAAAGGTTTTTTGATATATAGGCGCACAGTTTTAATTATCTTCGTAAAACTTTCTGTGTTGATTGCAGGGGTTGTTTATGTTTGCGTAATGCGGAAGATTGTTTTTACTGTTGTTTTATTTTTATCGTAGATGATAGAGCATATATATTAGCTGCGTGGGATAGAATTTTTAAAAAATAATATGAGAAATTAGAGGGTTTAAAAGAAGGAGCTATTGATGGTAATTATCAGGAGTTTATACTTTTAAAACAGAAAAATATTATTTTGATGTTACAGGCCATAGCAGGCTCTCCTTTCCCTACTCGGAAGGCGTATGTGGAACATATATCATTTCATTAGCACTAATTTGTCATTCTCGTGTATTAAGTTTTGAAGCATATTTTAGGCTCGTGTTGACAAAAGAATACTTATTTATTCAGTATAGAAAGTGGGCAACAGTCACAACAGGTAGGGTAGTTTTCAATATCATTCATGAAACATTTTTCGTAATGATAAGGACTTTATATTCACAGTTTTTTTGGTTGGATAACAACAGTTATTTTTTCTACTATTGAATACGGATGTAATTATAAAGTACGGGATACATGATTTGTTTGTTAGTTTGTGCTTCAGGGGTAATTACTGATGCAAGCGCTTTCGATTGTTTATACTCACATAGAATAATGGATTCTGGTAATTTTGAACATGGAACGGAAAAAGTTGACAACTTTGGACGTCGGGGCATTGCCTCTTTACACAGATAATATCAAAAAGACTTGAACAAAAGGATATTAACAATATGGTGTCAGAAGGAGAGTCAAAGAACGAATCACTTTTGTCAGTTTGAGAGGTCTTCTTCTGGTAAAAGAGCATTAGTTAAAAGGTCATTTGTTGTAAATTGTAGAAAAAATACGTCCACTTCCGTACCTAAAAGATATAAGGAATTTGATATTGTTTGACACAGCTATGGACGTAAAAATACAGGTAGACACAATCCTGGCTTGTGAAATTCCATCCATAAAAAACTAAAGAACGAACTTAGATAGATAGAAACGGTTTTTTGTTTTTAAATGTCGACATTTAAAGGACATTACATAGTTGCTCAACTCCGCATTTGGTTTATTGTATATTGTGGTTTCTCTACTCGAGGCTTAAAGATATTCAGGGTGATGGCGAATAAGTTCATGAGTGGGTGATGGAGGTATTTGTGGTGAATAGGAGCAGTGATGGAATGATAAGCTAGAAATAAGGTGTATACAGGGGAGACGTTTTACAAACAGCACTGAATGGGTTTTAGCGCTGAATACTGATGAACTATAAGTCAAACAGACGGAGGAAATATGTTTTGGCGTAGGTCTATTTTCTGGTGCCAAGGAACCTGAAGTGGATTCTGAGCTAGCATCGTTTTAGAGGAATTTATTAGATTACACATATTCCAAAGAAAAAAACCGAGTGAAGAAAATAGGTGTTCTGGAAGAATCTAACACATGTCAATGTATTTGGTAAAAAGTATCAGTCAACGATAGGCAAAATGAAGGGTAACAACTGGCGGGTGGTGAATAAGATTGTTAACAAAAATTTAGGAACACGTGTTATAGCATTTCGATGTGACCGATTCTACTCAGGCCTTTAGGTATTAACCGGTCTAAAAAGAGAATACTGGGTAAGCGGATCAGACTGGTTGGTACATTTCAAATGTGTAAAGAAAGTAACGACTGCCGAATCACCGTTCCGAGTGGTTCGTGTTGAGCTAATCGCTCGCGCGGATACGAGTGTTTTCGCTCGTTCACACTCGCTTCCCTCCCTCCTCTCCCCGCTCCTTAGTGCAGCACCACGGGCGAACCGCAGCGCGCTGGGTCGGAGAATTGAAAGAAGGCAGAATAAGTCGCCGACCTTCGGTGGCTAACTGAACTCGGATACGCAGGCTGAGCGTAGCAAACATATATATGGTATTGCCCATTTACTCCTTCAAGCGGCGAGAATAAAGGATTCAGGGGGTGGGCGGCGCTGGGCGACGTGGGGCGGGGAGGGGGCGGGGAAGGACGCGCGGGCGCCGGCACACGGCTCAGACGCTAATTGGGCGCGTGCATGCAGCGCTGACTGAGCGAGGCCTGGCTAAATTTTTATAAACTCAGAAGATATTGCGGACGAGCGCCGCGGCCGGGTTGGGGCGGGGAGGGGGCGGGCGGGGGCGGGGCCGCAATCGGAGGCGCGGCGCTCGGATGATTTCCGCCCGCGAAGGACTGAGGGCCGGCCGCGCGTTTATGAGGGCTGCTATGCGATGATTTGTGCGCGGTTTTGGTAAGCTTGTACATGTTGCGTCTGGAATTTCCAGTTTGGTGGACGCGGAGTATCTCCAATTACCTCGAAATAAAAAAGTCGTGAAATAAGTCAGTAGTGGGGTTTGTTGGAGCAATTTAGCCCTGAAGAAGGACGCAGTGCAATGACCGAAAGTTTCAACTATGATTGAAGTGGCAATATTATTTAATATGTTATACTCGTCATTTTCGTTCTGATTTGGAACTTAGTCACAACTACGGATTAAGATAAAAACCAATGACAGCTCATTAATAGTATTTATAGTGACATCATGGTAGATAAAAATAATATTTTTTTTGATGCTCTACTTCTAATGTGTGTTAGCTTATACACAACTGCATTAGGATGATTTGATTGAGTCGATGTTATGTGGAAACTATATGAATGAGTAATGAATGGAGAGCAAGAAGGAGAAAAAAACGAGGAAGGCTCGTGAACTCGCTATTTTTTCCCAACGTGAATCTGAATTTTTGCAGCCCGATATCAGGAGGTGGAATTTTAGGGGTTTCTAGATTGGTATATCTTACGGGTGGCCAGACATTTCGTGCATAACATTAAACGCTATCAATTGGAAACGCATTTTTGTCTTGATGAGCGATATGTTTCTATGGTTACTTCCATTTACCTGCTCGTTTGCAAGTGTTACTTTGATTTAAAACTGGGAAGAAGTTATAGTTAAAGTAAATATTTTTACTCCGGTTTCTGCTGTTCACGAATATGCTGGAGCGAGGGCCAGGGTTGGTTTAAAAGAAGTTTGCCCAGTTTGGCTGGATTTGACTGATCGTTCCACTGCAATCGATGGCAGAACTCTGTCTTTGGAACACTGGATGAGCGATATGCAGGAATCATGAAAATTGCGCACGCTAAGGAAATTTTCAACTCACACTGTTGAACATGTTGTTAAGGCATATTCTCTCCCTTCATTTGCAATTAAATGCATAAAAATTATTGAGGTTTTCCCGTCTAACTTGAGCCGCGAATTATGTGTTCATATATACTCACACCATAGCTATATGGTTCAGACCTCCTTTCTTTTTGCAGGTAAGTGGCAGGTTTCTTTCGGCTCATAATCGCAAAGATAAGTACAATTAATTCCAAAATTTTCGTCCGTTACTTCGCATTATAAAGAGAAAATTATTTTACGGGCACAGTTAGGCTAAGGATGCGAAATTGTAATATTCTTGTCATGTGTGCTGGGGGTTTACGAGTCAAAGGTCAAAGTTTAAGGTACTACACAAAGGACAGCCGTTTCTCTTACCGGGCGTAAAATACGTGGGAATTGAATTAGCATTCATATCTAAAAGATATGAGTTTAAGTCACTAAAAATTGTCTTGACAATGTTTGTGATGCCGGCAATGGTGTCAATGGTCTTTGTTCGTACACTTCACGCACCGTACTGTAGATAGGTATATCTCCACGATGTACTTGGTTATCTGAGGGCATTTGTCTCCAGCAACTTGCATGAATGTAACGCTTTGTGTTTTCTAAGATTACTGCAATTTAGGAGAGCGCATGAGAGGCACGGCACGCTAAAATATGTCATACACTTCAGACAGCGCTGTATTCCGCCTAGCTTTACAGCAGTGTAGAAAATTGGCCACAAAGCTGGGTTATTATACTCAGTAAGACACCTGGCTGAGTCGACGCTGACAAAGAGCAGTATGAAGAATGTTGGGAAGTTAAGACTTAATCACTTAGTAAGTCTGTGTTGAATACTTCTAAGATTCTGGAGTACTATGAATTACGAAGGAGATGAACTGTAGTTAGCATTTAATTAATTATTATTTATTTTAATTATATTTAATTAAGCTATTAATTATGAAAATTATCATTCGCGATTCGGAATCTGAAAGTCAAGTGTGATATAGAGATCGACATTGGATTTCCATGTTTGGTTATGAGGAATGAACTTCTGTCTCCAGTCTATGCGATATACCTTGATGTGTGCGATTCTACTATGATTATGCAGGAATATCCCAGGCTTTCATATGTGTGGAAATAAGAAAGAATTATACGACACAGTAATTCTGATAAGTCAACTTTTTTTCTTTCATCTCAACGTGTTCACTCATTTCTTTGTCTTCTCTATATTCGGATCTATTAAGTATTTCAGTACCCCCTGTGTGCGGATTGTTGCGGGTGTTCGAATGGTGCAGTTTCTTCACTCAGATAGACCTTTCCGTCACAATCGAGATATCTGATTGTCATTCTGTTCCTGAGGAAGAATGATACTTTTTCGATCCGGACAGAAAATATATAACTTTCCAAAACGGTGTTTTACGTGTTTTAAGCGTTGCAGTCTTAGGTGATTAGACGGAGAATTAACCAATAGATCTATGATATATCCGTGGTTATTTGAGTCCAGGCTAATTTTCTCCCATGAGGATAAGAATAATTGTTGACAAACGAGAGTGAATTTTAATGAAAATCGTGTGGCAGAATTTGTTGTGAATTCGTATTTCGATTACATGCGTTTTTTTTATAATAAATTTGCAATTTTGGATATAAAATTTGAAAAATATCAGAAGTGCGATAAGAATAACAAGACTGTTAAGGAATACTAGAGAATACTTTGATTAAGCATGCCAAGATCGATTTTTCATTTAATTTCTATGATTTCCAACTATTCACTCTATTCAGAGTAAAATCATTCAAAATATACTTTAAATGCCTTATGTTTTAGGTTCTGGGAGAGGCAGAATATTATAATATATATATATATATAATAATATATATAATAAATATATTATATATAAATGACTCAATATTATGTTCATATAAAGAAGGCATTGGGTGTCTGGATTTTGGATCGGATGTGTAACATTTAAAGACCACTATGAATAATTGAAATCAAAAGATCGCAATCTCAAATACTTATAAGACTATTTGAAACTAGCAAGGTATGAAAGATAATGATAAGTATGTAAAGAAATTTGCAACAATGAAAATGCTTTTAAACGTTTATCAGGTCGGCGATGCCTATGTACTAATTATCATTATTTATTCTTTTCTCTTCGTTAGTGTTAGGCTCGGATTTTTAATGTGAATGAATAATTGCAAACTCGCTGCAACACCGAACGATGTTACCGCGTAATCGTCATATGGACAGTGGACTACGCAATTAATGTTATTAGTAGCTGCTTTTGTGGGTTTATTGTCTATCAGCTTATCTCGATTTGATTTTTAGATTATCGGGTAGTGATTAATCGACGATTTCATAACGACTGCAATTAATTATTGCTATTGTTATTGATTGTAATATTGCTTTAGTCATATATTATTAATGTCCTGAGGAAGGTCTGCTGACGAGGTAGCTATTTGAATGAGCCCCCTCGAGGGCATTTCGAGAAGAGGCTTAATTACTATTAGACTATCTCCTAATCTTTGTATATTTACCAATCCAATTAACAGTAATTGAGTTTTTATTTTCATTTGCTATCTTAACGTCTGTTTATTTCTTTATTTGGTTTGTGAGATCTTATCGCCACAGATTTGCATATCTGCCCGCCTTTTTGCATTCTCGTCATTGTGTCTGCCTATTCTGATGTGCCTATGCCCATTTGTATCATTCTACTTTCCGCTGACTTTCCGTCGGGCCCCACGATGTTGAAGCGATAGTACTTCCTTGTTTGTCATGTGCTAAATGTTCCGCGCAATTTCCATTATCAACTTGTAGTTTTAATTGGATTTTATATGCCGAGAAATGGATGGAAAATATACCTCCCTATACACATTGCCCAAAAGAATAATGTGGATAACCACAGAGAACTCGAAGACGCGGTAGGAAAAAGACTAGTTATACAGGGGGCGAAAATCTCGTTAAATGACACTTGTGAATATAGATCACAGTCTCTCATGATTTATATTAATGAGGCTCAGCGCTATCTTGCTGCAGGATGATGAAGCGATCTCGTAATTAGGCGTGCAACTTGAGCCAAGATTCGTGCGGTGCGCCATGCGAGTACCATTTCCTTAAAGGAGTATTTGTGAATAACGGAATGTTCATCAGCTCTATGTAGATCTTTTAAAGTTTCTTTACAAATTTTGAGTTTTTAACACACTGTAATTTCAGTAAGTTCTACATGTATCTCAGATTTACTTTTTGGAGAAAGTTTACAACCTTACGTTTGATTCACATGTATCGCGGGTCAGTCGAGACGAGTTATTTCACTATGATGTCGGAACATACACCTGCGCAAGTGTTTGGTAATCCGAAAATTGTGGTTCTACAGAAAGGCACAGACTTTCCCATATTAGTTTCCCATTTTTTTGGTCTGCTTTGCTATATAAACTTGCCACCAGTTTATGCCAGCTACCCCATCTATCCGCAACTAAAGTAGCTATTATTTGCAATTTCTAAAATGGTTAGGGTTTAGTAATAGAACGTTTTAGTAATCGTTTTAGTAATTGAAGGGAAATCTTTTTTAATGATATTAAGAAAGTGATAATACGTGCTAATTATAATTTCCTTGAAATTTTCGAGCCGTTTCCAAAAAACTAGTGCTTAAACCTACTGTATTCGAATTTAATGATTTTTTGGAGTAGAATGTTTTGAGTTTTCAAAAATATTCATTTAAAGTCCACTTAAATTCGTTAATTACAGATTTATCAAATGATGGTAATAAGGGTGATTATATAATACTATATATATTATATATATTATATATTATATCTAATAATATTACTTATATTGAGAAATGGGTTTGTTCTTTTGAAATGCCGGATTTTGAACTAGTTTTTACAGAAAAGCATTTGAGTTTACTTATGAATAAAGAAATATTTATGCTTCATATTGTAGTTGTAGTAGACCCCGGGAAACATTCCAGTCTTTTGCAATTCAGTGCCAAATAATATTTACAAGTAAGTTTATTTGTTTTGTTGTCTTGTTTCTTTTTTCTCTGTGGTTCGTGATATTTTCTCTCTTCTTTTTTATATGTTTTGACGTCTCCAGTTTTCTGTCATATGTACAGTGATTCTCTTTTTTTCCATGTTCTCATCCATTTTATTCCCATGGTCAATATAAGCAACACACCGACACAGGAGATTAATTGGCATGCAAGGATGGCTTTCCCTCATTCAGAGGCGAGAACCAACACTTTGCATCTAATTATAGAAATAGTGCAAATGTTTTCACAATGTTCCGATAGTTCTGCAGGCATCTAATAGATACGCTTACGTTTGCTATTTAAAATGTTAAAACTTTTCTCAGGTTTCAAATATGATCTGTTGTTCATCAGGTGCATGAGGGAGAAAGAGCAAGATTTGCTGTATATTGGTTAAAGCCTTATATTTTATTAAAATTGATTAACCTTCAAGAAATATTATTCCTTTTAGGCAAAAAGTTGTATATTTTTTTTGTTTGCCTCCATTCATAAGTTTCGCCAATATGAGGCGACAATTTCGGATATTTTTATTTGAGGGATGCTTTAATAGAACCTATAATTGATTTGAATTTGTAATTGAGTAATAGTTAAAAATAACATATCTTAACGGTGGTCGAACTTCTCATCCTGCTCAGGGAGAGGACGGGGAGGGAGACGGGAGACAGACGGGGAGAGAGCCAGGGGAAGAAAGAGCTGTGTCGGGGAAGGGGGACTGTGAAGGCGGCGAAGGCGCTGAGGGCGGTGATGCAGATGTTGGCGATGGGGGCGGCGGCGCATCTCGCGAGAAGATTCACTGCGCGGCCCCCAGGATGGGCGGTGCCCCTTCCTTGCTCCTCCAGGGGACGTTAGAGCTCATTAGCATCGGCCCATCATAGCCCATTGGGTGCGAGCTGGGGCTGGGAGGATGAGGTAGCCAACCCCATGGGAGGGAGACCGAGGAGCGGTGGAGATGACCGAGAAAACAGCGGAGAAGAGAGAGATCGCGATGAGAATCGTGTCCTTGAGAAGGCCAGGTGACCATCCATTGCCCTTCCTATCGTCGCCACGGAGCACCGGCAGAGGCCCTTTAGGGGACCATTGGGTTACTTCGAGGCAGTGATTGGAAGGTAAGGATGCGAGAAAACGAGTAGTGAGGAAGGCAAAAAAATGTTCGAAAAGGCCAAGATATGAGCACTGCGAGGAGTTTCACAACTGGGATCCAGAATGGATGCCGCTCTCACTTTGCTCTTTCGTTGCAAGTAGATATCTTTATCATTGGCCAGTCGCAGTCCATTTCATCGATCTGTGGTGGCTTGTGGCACGGCATATTAGTGGAAAATCTGGTGAGACAGTGATGGGGGTGGGGATGGTGGAAGACATATATCAAAGAGATATTGCGTGTCTGTGGAAAAGGCGAAGTCATTCCTTCTCCCCTCTGCCTCTCTCAGTGCAGTTTTATCATTGGCCCATCACAGCCCATTGGGCAGCTGTGAAGGAAGTGAGAGGCAGTTGAGAGAATGAGGCAGCCGTCAAAGATAATTTGGTAAGAAAAGGAAATGAGATGCGGATGGGAAGTGAAGAGAGAAAAACGTGGTATGATGTAAGTTTATGATGAAAGAAGATTAGCCAACAAAACTCAAGGCATAAAGATGGTTGAAAATAAATGAGGTTTTGGAGGTAACAAAGACATGTTAAAAACTAAGCGTAGGGGAATATGTCAATGGTCTTCATTTGGGAATTACTCGTGCATTATCACGTATTTGGCAGTGTCATAATGAAGTAACGTAAATCGACAACTTCCCTTCCAATGACACTCAGGAAATAAATTGACTTCGAAAGGGCAGTGGCAGAAAGGTAGATTCCCCTCCAACTGGTCCAACTTCGGCACTTGAGAAGCTCTCATTTCGTCCCTGCCACAATTGTCGTCGGGCACGAGAGTATGTCTGCCCTCGCGCATGCGCGTCCCAAGGTGTTTAAATTCTTTGATAGATTAGTGATCCCCGACTAACTTACAGAACTAATTACCTTTGCGTCAACCGCTTATTGTGAGAGGTGGTGGTGATCGTCCTTTGTGTGGATGGCGAGATTCGGCGCCGACCTACATCGGCTTGTGGCGGTTTTCCCCAACCGGGTGGCAGTTCTCCAGCAGGGACAAGCTCTAAGCTACCGATTAGTCTCCGGACAAGAGTGATAGCGGAGTGTGTGTGTGTATAAGGGAACGAGAGAAGGAAGAGGAAAGAAAGATCGTGAGCCGTCCGTGGCCCCTTTTGTTAGGCTACTGCTCCGGCATCCACCTGGTGTTGATCGGAGGAACCACGAAACACTGCCCATAGCCGGCCGTAAGAATTCTCCTCCTCGATCTTTCCAGATAGAGTCGAAAATTCTGCCACCGTCGGGACTCGCACCCAGAACATCCTGGGTAAGCGCAGTGACACACTGCAGTGACATCACCTGATGCCCTGAGACACGCATGTTAAAGTTTACAAATTTTTTCTTTAAATGGAGAATCCGAAACGGCTAATGTTAATTGCTAAGTACAGATCAACTTTATTTTTATCTTATTTCGTATCTCACACTAGAGAATATTACGGAGCACTATGTATAACATGCGGTTCTCTAATAGATGTGCATAATAGACGCTGGTTTCATAAAAAAATACCAAAAATTACCCCATTACCACCCTGATCCAAATCCAACTTGATAAATCCAACAAACAGAAATTCATAGAGTGCACATTCACCTTCTCGCGATTTTATCATGGACCTTCACTGGGGATAGGTGAAGCGATCGCATGGTCGTCATGGTGAGTGATGCCTTCATGTCGTAATGGCATGAGTAGGAAAAATGTATGCAATACAACTACGAGAGAATGGCAGAGATACAACACTGCATATTTCACAGACAACTGGGCAGTGGAGTGATCGCATGACAGTAAAAGCTGGCTGAGGCTGGAGTGATTCGAAGATGGCAGCGTTGTCACAAGGTAAAGCACTCTTTCAATGGGGGGGGGAGGGAAGGAATCAATCAATGAAGGGATCGCCATGCCAAAGAGGGGTGTAACAGTCATGAGATTTTTTTTACTAGTTGACGCCCACACGGCATGATGGGACAGCATCAAAATGTGATACGATTGGGAGAGAATACGGGGGGTTTCAGACAGGGATACAACGATTGGGATACAACACGGGGGGGTTTCAGACAGTACATGACAGTACGATTCCTCCTTTCTCTGTCAAATGATGAAAGGAGCATAGCGAAACTTGTCTGGTCAGACGGAAGAGCATAGAATGAGCCTCATAGCCTCAGCCTCACTGCGGTTAACAAGGCATTACTAATTGATTGATTGATTGTCGTAACGTGCTGTCAGACTATGGCGTGACGGCACATACAGGAAAAATGTGTTGCGATTCCGAAAGAAGAGGTGATTGCAGTATCAGAGGCAATAACAACACATCGTATTTGAGACAGTAAATGACCGAGCGCGGGACGTCTGCAGTTGAGTTGTCATCGGGGCGTGGGGCACGCGGTGCCAGCGGCAGGCGGA
>BOPP01000094.1:4446348-4457803 GCA_017312745.1 Gryllus bimaculatus
AGTTTTTGGTTCGATCGTCTTCCGAGTCTTGCCATCCTTGCTGAGAGGCGTAAAACTGGGAAGCAAATACTCCTACATATACTCAACTGGATCATCAATTGTGTTTTAAAACCACGTATGGGATTTCATGCCAATGCAGTTGCACCTTGGGACGTCCCGAGGTACAAGATGTGTGTCTGAAGGAACAATAGTGTGTCATAGTGAAAAATGATGCGTGAAATACTGTTTAAGATTATGTGCACCGTAGAACTAACACTATAATCATATAAAGCGCAATTCAAAGTTATAATTCACACCCTACATTAAACACAAACAATTGTACGAAAAGTATAAAAACCAAGAAGATGATAACAAAATATTAACTTACCACACGTACATTTTTATTTTTTTAAAAAGCAACAACCAAACCTGTGAAAACATCATCAGTCTCTCTAATAAGCTTTCTAGAGGAAGAATGAACAATGTCAACGTGTATGTGAGCCTATTATCTACTAGGTGTCACTGGAATGCAATATGTCTCAAGGTAAAACTGTCTGAACTGGAATGCGTAGAAAATTATAAAATAATTAAATGAAGAAAAAGACACTCTAAGAATTAATCTCATAATAGAAAAAGTGGCTAAATTATTTTAAAAATCTATTGACGAATGATGTAGCGAATGCAGTATTAACGGAACCCATTGGTAATGTAGTATACTGCGTATACAGATGACATGAATGTAGAGCTAATAAAGTATGCAGCCCTACAGTTTAAACTAAGATTATTAGATTTTTATAAATACATGTTGGCATGAAGTATATATTCCGGACCAATGGAACGAAGAATATTATTTGTCCTATATACAAAAATGGAGATAGAACATTATGTATCAATTGTAGAGGAATTGGCTTATTAAACTCTTGATATAAAATCTATGCTAATACAATAGGAAGAAAACTCAAAGCAATTATGAAAAACAAAATCTCAGACACCCAACATGGATTGAGAAGAGAACTATCTTGCAGTGACTGCATATTTACAATTATCCAATTAACAGAGAAAAGACGAGAACAAAATTTACCAACTTTCTACCTGTTCATCGACTACGAGAAGACTTTTGATAAAGTTAGGAGGACACTATGGGAATCATTATAAAAGAAAGGAGAGCATATATAGAGGAAATGTAATAAAAATTAGGCCAACAAAAAATGGAAAACAGTGTGCAATCATTAACCAAGGTGTAAGACAAGGATGACTATTGTCACATTGCTTATTTAACATATATATTGGCGAAGTCATAAATGAATGGCTAAAAATTTTAAACAGACAATTTATAGTAAATAGTGTAAATATTACCATAGTGCTGTTTGAGGCGATCAAGTCATTATAGGCTGCCAAGAAGGCAGTATCCAAGAAACAACATATAAATTAGATAACATAGCTAAGCAATATAACATGATTATATCAATAGACTAAAATAATGGCATTTAGGGGTTGTGAGCCATTAAGAGCAAACATAGTCATTGGAAGAAATATAATAGAACAAGTAAATGCATTAATTATCTTCGCTATAAAATAACAAGTTATAAAAATAATGATTTACAAGTAAAATTAAACAGATATAGACACTTCTGTGGCACAATAGCTCGAACTCTGGAAAATAGTGTCAGAAAAGAAACCATAATGAAACTCTACAAAACAATGGCCCTACCCGTACTTTTATACGGAAGTGAATGTTGGACATTAACTAAAGAACAAATTAGAAGATTGGAATCGGCTGAAATGTAGTTTCTTCGAACCATATTAAGTTATAAGAAGGTCACAAAAAAAGCGAAAAATTTGAAACGAATTAAAAATTTTAAGTGTGAATGACATAATTAAAGAATATAGAGAAAAATGGAAAAAAATCATTTATTAAGTATGCCCGAAGAAAGGATAGTGAAAGTTACCTTCAGGTACAAGCCGAAAGGGCGAAGAAATGTGGGACCACTAAGAAGATGGAGTGAGCAGGTTTCCGGATCCAGAACAGACTAAATAAGTCTAATCCTTGCAGTTGATGATGATGATAATGATGATAAAACTGTCCCAAGGTACAACACATTCCCCTACTCTTTTAAAATCGCTTTGCCATCCATTTTGAAAGTGCAGCTTTAATTTCATTTGAATTAGGCTGAAGGTAAAAAAAATAGTTATTTTTATTTTTGCATACTCGCCAAGTCATTTTCCCTTTTTTCTGCTCTGCATTAGAATGGAATATTGTCAGGGCTAAAAGTGCAGCCTCCATACGTGTTTTTTATGTTTAATGGGAGAGTTACATTAGAGATGAAGGGTTCGACTTTCTTCATAATTAATAGGTACACTTGGTATATTTTTATTAGGATTTGCTGAGTTCATTATTCAATAGTTCCTGCGATGTATCATATGTTTGTGTTACAAATAAAATTGAAAAATAATATATTCTATATACATCTAAGTATAATACCTTGTCGCATATGTACATCACCCTTGCCTATTGACCTTGTTTGAAGGTAAGAGATGCAGTTTAATTCTAAGATCAGCAAAATGCATTACGTGACGCCAAACTAAAGGAATTCCGCTGTCCCGTCCTAATGTTTGTTACTGCGGGTGGGCCGTGCTCGGCGCGTCGCAATGCGGTTAAGGGCTTCTGCTCTGGAAGCCTTTCGGTTCCGCAAACGCCAGTGCAGCGTGGATCGCAGTCCGCTGTTCCTGTCCCGCGCAGCGTGACCGTCGCACAGCGCTTCTCATTATGGCCGGCGGTGGTGGGGGTGAGGGTGGTATGTGGGGTGGGTACAGTGGGTGGAGTGGGCGGTTTGGGGTGGGGGCACGGTGACGGTGAACGGTGAGCGGTGACGGTGACGGTGACGGTGCCGTGACGGTGACGGTGACGGTGACGGTGACGGTGAACGGTGAGGTGACGGTTGACGGTGACGGTGAACGTGGTGACGGGTGACTGGTGGGAAACGGTGGTGACGGTGGTGTACGGTGGTGACGGAATGGTGCCGGTGGTGAGCGGTGGATAGACGGTGGTGAACGGCTTGGTGACGGTGACTAGATTCTAAAAGTAATGTTTTGTGAATGTTCAAGTAACTTTTTGGAAAATCGAAAAACGGAGTCAATAAGGCACTTAATCTGCCTGCTAAATTGCAACTACCTGTGTGGATCCCCTGGAAGTTAGTTGGATCACGAGCTCTTATCTAAGCGGTTTTGCAAGATGAGTTTGTAATTTGCCTCCTTTTCAGTCCGGATTTTTAACATTTCGACTTGATCCAATAATTTTAATAAAGTAATTAATAAATTAAGATATTTAACATCAGTCCTGCGGATAAATGCTTGAAGCGGAACCGACTGGAGTAGATGTTCCATCTATACAAATGTTCGGTGGAATATGAAATGTTTACAACATGCGAATTTTAATTTGGTTTGTTTTAACAGTTTAAATGTTCCACCAATTTACGTTGGTGGAAGCTACTAATTAAATATGCATAAAATTTTAAAAAAAAATGTAGAATAAGTGAATCCTAGAGATACCTTTCTCATAAGAGAACTAATTAAAGTAGGGAGGTTGACTGTTTTACAATTAGTTTCAACTCTTGTGTTTGCTACACCTCGATGGATTCACAAAAAATATTCTTAAAGACTGTAAATTGTCTGATTAAATGGGTATAGAAGAGGAATATTTAATTAAACTACATATTTTTGATAAGAATAAATCACTCGACATAAATTTCTGTAAGATTCCTTATCAAAAATTGTTGGATTTAATAAAGTTTGAAATGAACAGGAAATAAATAATTTTAGTTTCACATACACATATTTTTTCATTAGCCTTCTATTTAAATTGAAGGTGTATATATTGATTCATTTAATTACGTGAGTGTAAAAAATTATGCATTTTCATAGAAAAACTACTGAATGTTTTTTTTATCACACCCAAAACAGATTGGGTATCCTCTCTGTTTTATATTTAAGTTGGCCTTTAATTCGCTTAAGTGGCTTTCTTAGTTTTATGTGAATTAGAAAACAGATGCTGTTAACAACAATATAATAAATAATAATATCTAGATAATAATAATAATAATAATATAATAATAGTAATATAATAGTGACTAAAGGCTGCTTGAATGGCAGACGTAGCGGCAGCCGTCGTCTGCGCCGGGAGGAGGCTGCAGGTTCGAGTCCTCGCGATCATCCTATTATCTCATAATTCACTCTTCAATGCTTAACAACCTTGTCGTAATCAGCTGAAAAGCTGAATCCTGTAAGATTACACACGTTAATTCATATCGCATGGTCCAGTAATGGCCTATACGCCAATCATAATACTAAATAATAATAATATAATAAATATAAATAATAAATATATAAATATAATAATAATATAAATAATATAATAATATATAATAATAATAATATATAAATTAATATAATAATATAAGATAATAACTATTTATAATAATGATACTCCCAACTGCAAGTCGTGCATATCCGGGAGGCCCGCGTCACTGGGGGCGTTTGCCCCCGCCGCGGTCGGCGAGAGCAGGGTCCGGCTTCCGTGCCCCGTGCGCGCCGCCGGCCCGCGCGCTGCGATCCTCATTATAGGGCGCGGAGGGGGCCCCCGCGTTAATTAAGGTCGTCAGCAGCGCCGGCGCCCGGGCGGCCATGTGGGGCGGCGCTGACCGCCCCTCCCCCCCCCGCGACTCACCGAACTTCCTTCCCACCCACCGCCTCCTTCCACCGCGACAGAGGCCCTCGCGCTCTCGCTTTTCCCTCGCATCGCCCTGGCTTACGGGCCTCGTCCGCTTTCCTCTCTATTCGGCCGCGCCGACGTCCGACCCCCCACACCCCTCCTTGTCCCCCGGCCCTGCACTGTCCCGCCTCCCGTGACGCTGCGCCCCCCCCCATCCGCGCCACTCCGCAACACCCTCTCCCGTTGCATCATGCCTAATAACCACGCACAGCCCTCGGACTGTGCCCGTGCACAATGCTTTCTCATTGGACGAGCGTTGTTTAATACGTAAGTCATGATAATCGTTTTGAAGTTTCTGAGTATGTGACTGCTCTGTAAATCCTATACGTCTGATAGCTTATGCATACTCTTCTGAATGCTGTGGGCAGGTGTTATTATATTGAAAGAGTTATGGGATGTCATGTTTCAAAATGGATTATTGATGAAGGTTTGCAGAAAGAGTGGATTATAGTAGAGTTTCCTATTCGTTCGATTTCCGGCAATGTGATTTTCAACTCATGGAAAGCTGAGAAAGCAGCACCAAAAGATGATTTGTTAGTAAGGACTTCGTCACGGTGATACGCAGTTGAATATCGATGAAAGTAGATTTTCACGAATGATACATTGCCAATGATGGTTAACGATTTGCCATAAGAGCAAAAATTTGTAGAACCATGGATATGTTTTGGGAAAGAATTTCTTTTCTATGTTTCGTAAAATACGTCATTACACGTTCTGTAATATTTTGATGGTCCAGTTGAACTCGATTTTAAATTATTATACTTGCGGAAGTACGTTTCTGCCACTTTGAGATGGGCAAAGGTTTCCTAAGGTGAAAACGCATAGTTGATGTGTTTTACGATATGATTGTAAATTTATTAAGAAATATTTTTAGCTGTGTGAATATATTATTGGAACATTGAATAGAATTTTCAGATAAATGTTCTAACGATCTAGAAATAGTTCTAGATCGACACTTTCAAAAACAACCATCATGGCGTCGCTTACCTCGGGAGACGTGGCCGAGTCATTCCCCCCACTTCTCCCGAAGGGGAGCTCAGTTGAACTCAAAGTCCGCCTGCAACGATAACTGATTCGCTCTTGCAACTTAGTTCACATTCTACGGTTTGGGACGTTCGTCAAGACCAGTCTTCTCCTCACTCTCCCAGGCCGCGGCAAAGTGGTGGAGCTATACTAATTACTCTTTTCAGTCAATCACGATACTTGCAAATACAGCATGTAAATGAGTTATTCATTACCAAAACAAAATTCGTACGCGATGCAGGCACCATGTTAGTGGCGTATCGAAAATAGGTGTCTCCTTATGTCGAACACACTCTCAGTGCTTATCCCTAGTTAGAATTTGTTAGGGACGATGATGAAAGAGCACATTGTAGTGCGCGGACTCCAAAATGATAATACTAGGCCGGGAAATGCTCATCTTCAGAACGGTGTCAACATTCCTTCTCCAATCACAGAAAGATAACACATTTGTGAAAAGTTTATCCAAAAAACTATATTTCTTTTGCGAAGCAAATATTCTAGTCAGATGTAAATTTAAATCGTTGTAGATTGTCATTGTAGATTAATATATGAGTCAAAATCGCAAAAAAGTTCTCTACACATTTTCAAGGAAGGTGAAACCGCTGAAGAATGTTGTTGCATAGCTCGACGAACCCAAGCCATTCTCTTTGTAGTCTTTTGATACAACATGAACTTTGCAAAACTATTCTCCCTCATATTTTGCTACTAAAGGCGTGGATACAAAACCGGGTTAACGTGCAAACTCCATTGTTTACTACTGCAACAGCTATCACTAGAGATTGCTACAAACTATTTCTTACTTCATGCGTCAAGTTAATTACTCATTATAACACAGAGATAGAACGTAATGTATACCTCCAGCACCTGAAAAGTTAAATCAGTTCTTATGTAGTGTTGATTTTTAAAGACTGGAACCAGCTCTAAATAGCAATTGTGCTTTAAAGCTCATGTTAAATTTCTATATACGAGTAATATTTGAGTAATTGTGTGTGTGTGTGTGTGTGTGTGTGTGTGTGTGTGTGCGCGCGGATCTGTCACTCACGGTTCACCACGTACCGTGAACCAATAGAGACATATGAAGTATCATGCAACGCGTCGTATTCTCCTGGTGAGGAACTGATAATTTGCTTTCAGATCCTACTAGAAAATTCTAAGAAATGTAGAAAAAAACTATTTTGCGTGTTTTAGCAATGTTATGTACAAACTTATAATCATTGTCACACCCAAATATCTAACCAGCATCATGAATAGCTTCATAAGCAATAGAAAGTTTTCAATTTCAATAGATAAACATCTCTCAAGTCCCAAACCAAAATTGGCTAAGACTTCCTCAGGACTCCCCACTGTGACCTATATTATTTCGTCGTTTCACAGCTGATATCCGAAGACCCAACACAATCAATGCAGCACAATTTGCTGATGATACAGCATTGAATTGTTCTATCACATTACTTATTACATTAAGAAACACAATACAACAACAGATAAACCACTTAAGAACGTAAATTTGCAGTCAAATAGGGATGCGCTTCCAAAGTTCTGGCTTTCTTCGTATTTAGTGGACAATCTTCAAATTTAATAAGTTACAAGGCAATATTGTACATAGGTGTTTACAATTTATTATTGAAAATACGATAATATGATGAAACACTTCATTTCTTATGTTCAAAACAACATTACAATTGACAGTTATGCCGCGTGATTCATTTGTACCACAACAGTGTTGCTATCATTGCGGAAGAAAATTATGCTGTTAATTTGGTTGAGGTTTCATTGACGTAACTTCGTCACTGGCAGTTTCCGTTGCTTTTAGATACAGCATCGATACCTTTTAATCTGGGACGGGATAATAACTGTTTAGTGTTGTTAGAGCATTATTGATGAGCTGCCCCGTTGTCGGGCAGTACCCACTGTAGATGATGCGTAGCACTCACTAATGGCACTGTTTTCACAGACCACAAGATTTCCGCTGGTTCACAGATTGTCCTCAGTCACACGGTTATCACTCTTCACAGCGATAAAAGCGATGCGTTCGGTTTTGCAGTCGAGCGCGGGATGATGGAAGTGTTAAGCAAATCGAAGGAGGAACCAACTGTAGTTGTAGAAGATTTTCTGACAGACTTTTCGGAAATAATTTAGAATGATCTTATTAGAAAACAACGCTGACGAACAGCTTACAAGTGAACTTTTTGTACATTTTTGTGCTGATGGGCAAAAAAACGAAAAAAATGAAGCTGTACTTAGTTCTAACTACTCCCCTCATCCGTACCCCTAAGTATCTTTTATGGCGATTACAATTTTGAAATTGCAATATTACCAGTCCATATCCCATATGAACGTAACATGCAAGGTCGTTGAGAATTTTTGAATGGAAGAACAACAGTATTTGCTACTTCTATTCTCTGATAAGACCAAAGCCAGGTACTGTAAGTATTCATTTCAACAAACCTCTACGTCAAATTTTAAAAAATTCAAGAAATGAACATTATTTTGGAACTGTTTCATCCAACCAAATACTTGCTCAATATATTTCTGCAGAGTGTCTTTGTAAACAGATACGATTTCTAAACAACAACTATTTTAAGATTTAAATCTTCAGGAAAATATTAAATACCCCCTGAGAAGAAAAGGCAATAAATGATAAATTTAAGAATTAACAGTACAACAAATCCAAATCCAAAGCGAAGACTAAATGAATGCATATTCATGAAACTGCGTAATCAGTTCGAAAATATGTACTATACAATTCAAAGAAGTGATGAGTTAAAGCCGAACTATCAGCAAGTGAACAAGTCTACATTAAGGACAATAAAACAAAGAAACCAGTTTACATATAACGAAAGCAGAACTGTGAAAATGAGCGTAAGCTGACATATACTCGTGCTATCACAGAATAAGAGAATTGGCAAGTTTACCGCAAAATAAAGATAAGTCAAAATATTTTCAGAGAAAAAGCACTATTGCCAGTACATTCTAAATAAAACGATAATTTTTAACTTTACAGTTATTTTACACCTTTACTGGTTGATGCAAGAAAGAAAAAAATATTCCTTGAATGGAGCAACTTAATCGTGCAATATATCGCCTTCTTTTCATTCGCTGCATGCAATGTAGTTTCTGGTTTCTTATTATTGGAAATTCATAACTTTTAAAAATCTGAAAGAAACTATTTGGGAATTTTGGTGTTTTCTGTATGTGTTAAAAAAAATCACAAGTTGTAGACAATCATGATCAAATGCAATTGAAGCACTGTTTCCCAAGAAAATTAAACATCAGTTTTACAATATGTGACAACTCAAAATGAAGTAAATTGAAAATGGGTCAACAATACATTGAATATCAGAGATAGTTAATTTCTTCTCAGTTTCAACAATGAATTTTGAACGGGAGAATATCACTACAACCAACGCACGCACTTCGTCTCTGCTTTGTGTTCTGAAAAACGTACTGGGGCGTTGGGCTTCATCCAAGCCATTTGGCCGCTGTGCCCCGCCAGACGTAGTATCTCTTGGTCGCCAGATCACCACGAAACTTGTCACGACCTTCGCATAATCTCCGCGTCTTCTGAGCTTTCTAGAGCTAGGTACGTAGAGGCTTAAACAAGTGAATGCGAAACTTTCTTTTGAAAAACAATTTCAATATATATTGGAGAATTTTTCATGTCTCTCGTATTATAAGATACATAATGGAAGGAATTAGCATCCTGTCATAAGCCGGAAAAACAAGTTCATTTTGCCAATGAACACACATGTTGATAATAAAGGAAAACGTAGGAGATTGTCTCATTTTTTTCCTGCATCACTTCTTTTCGCAAATATCTTCTTGTCACATCATTTTTGTTACAACATAGTATTTTGTTACGACATCGTTTATGGTCACAACGTTCTTTGTCACAACATCGTTTCTTGTCGCATCTCTCCCTTCATTTCAATTAAAAGTGGGTGTTCTTACTCCTGACCGTCATACTATTGAAAGTCTAGTTTAAGAATATTTTTTGCAGGTTTAATTTAAAAATTGAAGAAGAATTTAAAACGTAACTAAGCACGTTTACGATTTTGAAAATTGATGGGAAAGTTTATTACAATTTTGAAAAGGAAAAGTGCAACTCAAATATAAACTAATATTGGAAGAGTTTAAATACATTTTATAAACTTTCCTATGGAAGCAGAGTGTGCAGACTGGTGATATGGAATAAAGTACAACAATAACAATAATCCATAAATTTTAAATCTAAACAATTTCATCTAGAAATACTTTTGATCTTTCTACTCAACCCAATTTCGTAATTTTTCTCATAAATCAAAGGTTCTGGGGTCCCAGTTGTGTTATTACTTGCTCTAAACCAATTTTATAATATAATCATTAAATATAAATTTAAAGAAGTGCAATTAATACTTATTTATCGTCATTTTTAATTATGTCGTTTTCAAGTCATAATGTATGGTTAGAAAGTATGTTTTGGTATAGGCGGGATTTTCTCCGTATTTCATTACATTTGTACCCATCTTGATACAAAAATATCAAAATTTTCAATTACATTTTAAGAAAACTTTTGAACTGTGTATTAACAGTGAATTGTTGTATTGTTTCATAATTTGTAAACCTGCTCCATTTCATTACTCTTGTAGAATAATACTGAAGTGCTTTAAACAATATTTGTGGGGTTTTCGATTTACTGTACTGTGCATATGTAGTGTTTTCTGTTTTAACATTTCTTCAGTTTTCCTTTTATGTTACATAATTGCAAGGCTCAGATATTATTATTTATATAATAATAAATATTAATATTAATAATAATAATAATAATAATAATAATAATAATAATTTCACCAATTAATAAGATAAAACATTCGACAATGCAATGGATGTTTCAATTAATAGTTTAGTGAAAAAAATTAATTAAAAATATTTAATCTCTGAACTGAATGTGTCATCTTTTGATAAAAACGTGGTTCATTTATTGCATTATATGTGTTCGGTGTAATCTTCAATTAAGTCCATGCACAGTTGTGACTAACTTTACTTTTAAGTTGTTCGAGAACTCTGATGTCTCGTCAATTCCCTTAGTGCACATATTCAGTTAGACAACAGTCGCACAAAGTAGATATTATCGTTCTTGTGCCCTTTCTGCAGAAACTACTGGCACCGCAACCTTCCTCCAGAAGTATTCCGAGTCCGTAACTCCCGCCGTGGCACTGCGCTGCGACAACCAGGCACGAGGAGCTATTTAGAGCGTGTGTTGTCTCGCAAGAACTTCGCGAGATGAGAAGCACAGCCCCCGGATTCCCAGAGGAATTGGTGCGAAGAAACTGCGTTTGCGAACCACGCACCTCCCAAATTATAAACATACTTTATACGACCCCGCGACAAAGCACATCTTGCGCAGGATACATTCTCTCCGAGCTCGACCAGGATTTTTACCCATGAATATTAAAGGTAGTGTATTATACTTTTTAAATGAGAATTCTCCGAGTCCATGAACTTGTAAGATAGATCATCTGAGGGTGCAGCACGTTTTACACGAAACGTAACGCGCCTAATAAAAACTAGAAAACGCGCCCCGGAAAGGCGGTCGCGGGGGTTCGTGCGTGTACGCACGCCCGTTAAATCTCTCGAAATGTAAGCACGCGTGGCGGAAAAAACGAAAGCGGACGCTTAAGGGAGCGGCTCGCACGCCCGCCCAGG
>BOPP01000094.1:4484146-4516387 GCA_017312745.1 Gryllus bimaculatus
CGGGGGCGGGGGCGGGGGCGGGGCGGCAGAGGCCCTGCAAGCGACCGGCCGACAAGGCACCCCGCCCACTCGCCGACGCAGACACGCGGCCGCGGAACGCGGTGGGACGAATCAGCACACGGACGACAAAACCCAGTAAAACTATGATTTTATATTGTTTTACAATAATTGAAAAGGAATTTTTAAAAAAGGTAGTTCAAATATTATAATGTAACTGGAGTCATGATATATGTGACACATTAATAATGATGTCGTTTTTTATATCGGGATGAAAAGAAATATTTGGAATAACGAAATCACTGCGTTACTAAAGTAAAAATACTGAAGAAACATTAATAAAAAGTCAACTTGCACAAAAATTGTGTAACTTTTTATATGGATAAAACATTTTCTGAAGCCTTTCTATTTATTTACAAATGTCTTGAGGAGATATGTATGTATTTGAAGTCCGTCTATTTCATGAATTAAGGAAGCTTTCTGAATCGTCCTAGCGCGACGTTTGAAAAACCTTACAGGAATTTTGTTACAAAAAGCATTTGCATGGATGTTAAAATTGATCGTGAACTACTGTTTTTCCCTTTTTTTACAAAAATGAAAGAAACGTTCATCATTGAATTTTGATGATTCTAAAAAATTAATGCATATTGACAAACTGTCGATTTTATTATTTTAAGTAAATTTCTTGCAGGGTTTTGAAACTAGATTCATCAAAACTGATAATATTATTCATATAATTTAGGCGACTCTCTTGCTTATTATTTTCATCCTGAAGGTTGCTGTACACTTTAGCTACATACGTAACGCTTCTACAATGCTCAACCTGTGGCCAAGTAAAGTTTCATCAATAGGTTCAAAATGGTTTCTTGTACAGTCTCGACCGGCACAGGTTTTAATTCGCTGCCGGAAGGCATGCATTTCATTATTTACTACTATTATCCCTTCGTTTTGGCAGGATTCCTAAGACTCACCGAATCCATTTCCCTTCTCTTACTCTTCTTTCCTTATCTGACAAAGAAAATTAAAACAAAAAGAGTGAATACCATCTCAAAATAAAGAAGATATTGAAAAATAATTAAAAACAGCAGATTAAGCACTTAGTGTGTGAATTAAAAGTCTTTTCAAAGTTTGTTGAAAACAATTTGCAGTTTGAGAACAATTTGTACTACTTATACTTTAGACTAATTGTCAATTAAAGTATTTATTGACCTAAATTGTTCAATTTTACCCAAACGCACTAGTAAGGAGAGTTATGTTTTTCAGCGTGGTCACTAACTTTCTTCCCGCTCTAGAAACATTCGAGCCAATAAACGGATTTTAATGGCCGAAGGCCCAAACAATGAGATCGAGAGAGTGGTAGAGGTTGTAGGAAGCAAGTTATAAAACAAAATGACGAGCACTAACAAGTTATATGATTCTCAACGGCCTTACACCAATAGATTTAATCCTTAGTTTTAATGTCGTTCCCTTCATGAGAGCAGTTACGTGCTGTATTTTAATAAAAGGGTAATTTTTTCTTCGTTTGCTTTTTTTCTGCAAATTTCGTTTTATAATTCTCAAAAAATACTTTATTTTTTCTTTCTTTTTTCCTTTACTCTTATATTCCATGTTTCTTATATGTTTCTACTTCTTTTTGCAGTCTGTTAGTTATAACTGGCATACAAAGTTGGCGGGTTCAAACCTGATCGAATCCGTGGATTTTTAAGGGTGAAAAAATCCTTCGTACGCCTTTCTTCGGAGAGGAAGTAAAGCCGGCTGTCCCATGTTAGTAGATTTACTTGCGTGTAAAAGTTACTCAAGCCTAAATGACGCCTCTAAGCTAAATTTAAAAACCCCTTTTGTCGCCCAAGAAATACCTCCCTCCTCTGTTAGTTGGTGAAAGGAGCGTAGCGAAATTTGGGTGATCAGACGTAAGAGTGAGTCTGATGGCCCGAGTCTCGCCACGTAAAATAAGGCATTTATGCAATTCAATTCAATTATTCTAGTGTTTAGACTGTTTCGGAAATAGCGATCCTCTATTGTATTTCACTTAATATTTCGTCCGTTTTTTTCTTTTTCTTTCTTCTACATTTTAACAACTTTTCCTTGCCATGTTTTCGTTCGTTTTGGCCTCTTCCCTCGCGTTTCCCCCACCGTGTGGCGGAGGAGCGCCGCGGCCGGCTACAGCAGAAGGCTGTCCGCGCAATTGCGAGCGGGCATTACCGCCACGCACTGCGGAGTGTGAGCAGACGTTTCGGGCGCAGGGTTTTTGCTCTCGGCGACGTTAGCCGAGTAAGCGCGTTCTTAATTTTCAGCCCCGCGCGCCCATCACGGGGCCCCTTCATGCTCACCAGAATTAAACGGGCTACATAGGTACAACTCCGGAAATTCCGTTAGCGACGGTACAGCCGCTTAACGAGTCGCGCAGAAATTTTGGATGATGTTTCAGTTTTAAAATAATAATTTGAGTACGAAAAAGCTAATGAACCTTTATACACAGGTCTTTTTTATACCCACTTTCATCGGTTCTTAAGTGTATTAAGTGGATACATATCGGAGAAGAAGTTTTAATAACAATGTCCGAATATTCTATTGGGTCGAATTCGAAAGACGATAGAAGGCAAAATACGGATTATATGATAGAGAACTTACAATGTAAACTGCAATTCTATCACCGCCTAATGAGAATGAACTCTGTTAGGATACAAAAGAAAGTCTTTGAGTGGATCCCTTCAGAAAGAAGAAACCGAAAAGTCAGAGGTAAACTTGAAAGTCAGTCGACGATGCAAAGATGAAGAGAGGAAAAGAAGTTGCTTGACAGGATAAAATCCAGCGGCGGGTGGATTTCGTGAAACACTCAATAGGACTAAAAAACTAGCTTTTTAATAAAAACAATACGTATAATTATAGCAACAATGAAATTGTTTCTTATAGCCTCAATTACATATACTGGAAATAGCTGTTTCATACATATTCTGCTCATTAAGAAGAATCTCTCCCTCATTCCGAAAGTCAGCATATTATTTATGAATTCGACATGAGGGTTTCTTTAGTTCTAACCTCCGCCTCCATATTAATTCTTCCGACTTCCTGCATACTTTTCTATTATTTATCTCCTTTAAAAGAGCTTCGATAAAAAACTTTCGAAAACATACCATTAGTCACGAGCTTGCCACTTAATCTGCTCATTTCTTACTACGTTCATTAATCTTTCTACTCCACGTAATCGGAACGTTGTGTAAATTAATATTCCACAAACCGTAATTGTAATTACGTAAAAATCTAGGGTTTTTGAAGGCATACGGGAATTGATCTTCTATCACCATAGTCATTGAATCAGTTTTTGGATAGATTAACAATGTATATAAATAGTTGCAAATGCCACTTGAGAAACAGTTTAAACTCAGTCCATCTTCTACACAGAACACTATTCAAGCATTGCTAAAAGCGGAATATTTGCGTTCTGTAACTTACGCAACACTGATGGAGACCACGTTCAAAGGTGTTCAAAAATTAGAGCTGAGAACATATGTTGGTGGCGTTCCTCATACGTTTCTGTCGTGTAAGATGTTTTGTTTCCATTTTGTTTTATGAACGATGCTTCACACACTTATCAAATCATAAATTCGCATCCACGAGGACTTCTGCGAGATTCTGGGTAGCGAAATGGATAAACACTCACTTTAAAACATAAATAATTCGTGAAAAGTGGGGGATATATTGCGAGTACATTTCTCGGAGGAAGGTTCTGAGAATTCTTTCGCACAGTGATCCGAATATATCGCAGAGAGAATAGGGCAGATGAACTTTCGCATGGACTGCATAGAATCAAAAACATCACTAGTGACATGGCCAACGTAGTTGAACGAAAACGTTTTCAAGATCTGTCTGGAGATTATAATTGTTTAATGGAGGAGTATTATTGGGTTTATATATGCATAACAGCCGGGAAGTACGATTTCGTTTTTATGTCTACTGGTATTATCAATCCCAAATGCAGAAATTCGGTTTGACCCAAATTTCGCCGGTACGGAAAGGTAAATAGTAGTCACTCAGTATGGGCAATTAATTTTTCTTCAAATGATTTGGTTAAAAAAATTGAAGTTTTTGTAAGTATTTAATTTCCGTCTTGAAGTGTTATTGCAGAGAAAGTCAGTTCGTACGATGGCACTTCCATGCAATATTTGCTCTCTCTTGCGCATTCGTCAAATACATGAGATGTGCACATAGCGCATGCGTCTGAGGAGAGCTTCTTCTCTCGGAAAGGAAGAATGCATGCGCTATCACACGGCAAGAGATGAAAAGTATATGCCTTTTCCTCAAAAAACAAAAAACCAGCGCGCACCCTTAAAAGCAAATAATGTGCATTTACCCTATTTCTGTGCTCTTCAACTCGAATTTAACGTTTTGGTACAAAGTCTCCGTTCGAGTATTTATTGCAATCTTTGAGTACGTGATCGTTACCGTGATAAATACTTGCGCCATGGTAGCAGAGCTCTCCAATGTGAAGTTATATAATTCGCAAAACTTGAGATACAAAGTGGTGGGCGTAGATTACTTACGTCATGTTGCATGGGCATCTTCTAATTGGGCGCGTGCAGTTTTCCTTTCGTGAATAGAACATTGTAAGCACAGAGCCAAATAGTAATTGTCATTCCTGCGATGTCTTCGTTTCAGAACCTAATGAATTGATTATACAAGACACCAGACTTCGACGAGTGTTTTCGAGTTATCAGAATGGAATCACTTCAGGGTAGTCCTGAATTTATGGCAAGTGAAGGAAAACTGAGCTGATATGCTAAAAATAATAACAATGGAAGATTGCGACAAAAACGTTTTTTTCGAATCTTTCACTTCATTAAAAATCTATTAATAATATTTTAGAATTAAAAGCCATTATATGATTTATTGCGCCCCACACCAAAAAATGTAACACACGAATTTGAATAAATAGAAAGAGCGCTCCAAAGAGAAATTAATTGAGTTAAAACGTTCCAACCAGAAAAATATACTTAATAAAGGAGAGGAAATGGGATAATAAATCTATATACATTTATTTAGTATCAATACCATAAAAAGGACAATGGAAAGGAATACCTGGAATCATGATAACTAATTTTTAATTTGTAATTTATTATTTGAGCGAAAAGAGAATAATAAATTGTTTAATTTAATTTGGTAGGACTTAAGTGTAGGCATTTCACATTCAATATTGTATATATTATAGATTTATTTTGGCGGCTGTATGATATTATCATTTTATTATTACTTAAATTGTTTGGGCGATGCACAATTATTGATGTTTAATTCAATAAAAGCTGCTTACCTAATGGATAAAAACGTTGGCCGACCTGAGTGATTCACGGAGCTTTGATTGCGGCAATGGCCCCGCCGGGTCCAGAGCGCGGCCGGCGGAGCGCGGAGGACCGAGGTCGATTCCCGGCCGCTGCCTCGGGCCTCTTTCGGAGGCGGGATTAATTCGTGTGCTTTTTCCGACCGGGCGGCCCCGACGTCCGCGCGTAGTTGGCTCTCCGCTCGGGCCCTGTCGATCTCTCCACGCGACGTCGCCGCCACTCTCCGCGACCCCGACCTATCGACTTCGGGCTCGACGAGGCGGCGGGCGCTCCTCCGCCGCAAAGCAAACGGACCCGCGTCGTCCGAAATACAAATAAATGTATTGATTTTCCGGTCCATGTGCGTCGTTGATGGATATTCCTCTTCGTCTTCATTATAAAATCATTATTAAAGCCGAAAGGAGGATGTGAAGAATTAAAATTTCATAGTATACTCGTTTTCCGAGTTAATAATTATTCACATGTACTATTCACACCGCTGCTAATGTCCACAAGTATTATTTGGCAATATTATTACACAGAAAAGAAAAAAATACTTAATTTTATTTGGTTTCTCCATTTTTAATGAAAGTAAATCATATGACTAATTAACATAACTTAATCACATATTAGAGATTACAAGAAATAATTTGTATTTGTTTAATTAAATAAGTTATTTTCAAGAATTGCATTGAGCAATCTCATGAACAAAATATCTCCGCTGCTCGGAGATGCTTGTTTCCTTGCTTCCTTGGTTACGACGTTCTTATGCATGACAAGACACGATTTTCTTGCCCTCTATTATTATTATTATTATTATTATTATTATTATTATTATTATTATTATTATTTTAATATATCGAGAGCAATACCCGCTAGCTGACAAGAGGCTAGTAAAAAAAAAGAACGAAATGTTTTAGGAATGGAAAATAGCTTCCAACATTCTTCAATTGCCAAGTCTCAAATAAAAGGTCCTTCGAAACTCTCTATCATGTACCATCAGCCTGTAGTCTCTCAGCAGTTACATAAGCTAGCAAACTAAAACGAGTAAAACAACGCACAGACCGTAACGAATAGTGTTAGTAGCTAGTAAGTAAGAAGCTGTCTCACCCTTTCTTTCATTCGTCATTTGCAGAGCGCGAATGGCAATTAAGCGCCGAGCAGCGTTCCACCAAATCGATCACATCTCGCGCCTTCGCAGTGGTTGCGCGTAGAGAGACGGTCGCGCCGCAAGTCTGCTGTGGAAACAGCGGCACTTATTAAAAGCGGAAATGAGTTTCGCTAAGTCTGAAGTTGATATAAAAACGGGACATTCATGAATTTTGAACGACTTCATTCCCCAAAGTTGAAGCGAAGTTCGTTAACTCCCCACAAATTAAGTTGGCTACCGCTGAATGAGCCGCAAGCTCTAATCTTTACGGCGGTCCACGCGACCGCCCAGGCCGGCCAACTGCCCGCACATAACTCGGCAGGAATGACGCACCGCGAGTCTTGCGCTGGCGCTCGCTTGCGGAATATTCTCAGAGAAACGCGTATGTGTGTTTTGGGCAGTTGGGGCAGAAAAAAGACTTGCTCAAAATTGTATTTACATTGCCATATGAACAACTAGTGTTTATCCCATATGCAGATCGTTTCAAGTCTAACTTGTCCATTGAATCCATTAAACTTTTTGTATTTGACAACTCGTAAGACTCTCTGTGCTGATGTGTTTACGCACACAACTTTGCTTATGAAAGCATTTACTCTCGTATCAAACTGCTTACTCACATGCACAAAAATGGAGATATTGGTGCTTTAAAAAATCATCGAATTTTAATGTATTGAATTCATGCGCAATAAATATTTTTTATTCATAGTAGACAATTAGTCATGGATATTATCTTCACCAAAGTGACTGCACAACAATTAAATTGCAAAATTTGTGAACAAAATAATTCGAGAGGAAATACTTATTTTTCACCTCTTTCATCAAACCTGCTGTAGAGTTACCTAATAAAATTTTCATTGTAGGGGCGGTCGTACGGCGACGTGAGATGCGCTTGGACAAAGAGATGCGAAAATAAAAAAAATACGAGCTCCACCTTACTTGCACGGCTGCGAGAGTCTACACGCAAACAAAACACAAGAGCATCCATTCTAAATGCATATTCTCTGCGATAAAGAATTGCGAGATGAGAAATAACGGGATGACAGAGAAACGAGAAAGAGACCATTTAAAATTCCAGTATGGGATTGATAGTAATTTTAATCTATCTAATGATAGTGAAATAATTATATGAGTCGTCACTGCCAACAATATTATTTATTACAAATAAATAATATAATATTTAAAAAAATAATATTGTGGGCAATAACGACTCATATAATTATTTCATTAGAATTGCCAACGAAAATTCACCACAATACCAATAATGATAGTGAAACGAATGCTGTGATGGTAAAGAGTTGAGGTTTGGCAACGCTGTTTAGAGATACTTGATTTTCATTTCCATTTGAAATCCTGCTTGATTCACCAATGCATGGCAAGTTTCATACTACTCCAGGAGAAATGTCACAATTATGTAACATCCTTATTTATGAAATTTTCCACCACAGTTCATTGCCAAAAAATATCATCTTTGACTTCCTACCTTCCTTAATATTCATTCTGTAAATTGTGTGTATTATATAGATACATGTATATTTCATATTGAGAGAAGCATGTCATCTCAATGTCAAATTGAATTAAATTTTAATGACCGAGAAGATTATTAATTATTTATGTTTTTCTATAAAATAATATATTAAAGGTACAATCAAAGGCGATAGCGAATGCGAAAGCGTTACAAGTTGACAAAAGAACGATGATGCTTGAAAGCTTAAAAATACGAGTTATAGCTTGAAAGGCGCCAAAAAAAGAAAAAAAGCAAAAAGACAGACAACAAGTGAAGTGAAAGAGTACAGCGTCTCAAAGTGGGTCGTCATAAAATTGGCACGTTCTCTTACACCAAATAAATTTAAATACGATAGTTCATTAATACGACATGCGTTTACGCCATATCAAGAAGAGCACACTAGCCTGACCACAATTTTCTCATATCGTTATATTTTTCCTATTTCGTTCGAAAGCGTTATCTCCCCACTTGTCGAAAAATCAAGGAAAAGTGTAAAATTTCCTCTACGGACGGCTCGGAGCCTGCAGGACTTCCTGCGGTTGGATAGTTAACTGTGGTAGACTGTTGGGAAGGGGGCACAGAGCGTTCAGCGAACTCTGCGGGGAGGGGTTAGGAATGAGGGGGGGGTGACCAGCTCACTGTGGTAAACCCAGGGTCAGGGTAGAGGTGCGGCGCAGAGATGGCGGGTTAGGACAGCAGGTGGCGACAGAAGGTGGCTGGGGGTTTGGGTGAGCGGAGGGAGGTTGCAATGAGCGGCGATGTGTACTGGCCGGTAGCGGCCGGAGTAATACAGAACGATTAGTGGACGAGACAAGCAGGGAGGGGAGGTAAATGGAGGCGAGCGAAGGAAGGAGGAGGAGCGCGAATAAGAGCGGAGGATGGTGGATGAGGGTGGAAGAGGGAGGAGGCGAGTGGACGCAGTGGACTGAGTGATATTGGGGCACGAGCAGTTGCAGGGGCGGCAGTGTTGCGACGAGTAGCTGAGTGGCGGCAGCTGACGACGCGGCGGCGGCGGCTAAAAGAGTCTGGGGGGCAAGTGGAGGGGGGCCGGCCGAGTGCAGGGTGGGTGGCGTATGGGGGGTGGTTGTGGGGGTCGGCGGGTGCGTGGATGGGCAGCGGCGGAGGAGGTTCAGCGAAAGGAGGGGTGGGGCGGATGTGGCTAGGCAGAGGTGGCTCCCAGGGGCGACGCAATGTTGGCGGACGCGGGCGACTTTTTAATTACTTTCCCGCAGCGGTGGAGCAGCGCTCCCAGCGGCCGCAATTCGGATTCCTCCGCCCTCGACGCGGCGGCCGCGGCCACGCCCACCCGGACCCAGCCCGGGCATTCTCTCCTCCGTCACCTGTGCCACCGTCCCTCTGACCGGGGGGTCCTAGGTGCGAGTCCCGACGGTGGCACAATTAGCTTGTCAGCTAGGTCGAAGTCAGTCGCTGTTTGGAGGAGAACTCTAGCGGCCGGCTGCTCCGATCGGTAGTTTTCCGTGGTTTCTCCGATCAACACCAGGTGAATGCCGGAGCAATACCCTACCTCGTGGGTCGCGGACCGCGCGCGATCTTTCCTTACTCTTCCTTGCCCTTTCCTCACCCCGTACGTATTCACACATGCACTAATATGCATTACACAAGGACACATGCTGAGAGATCGGTCGGGAGCTGAGAGCTTGTCCAGGCTGGGGCGGTGCCCCGCTGGTGGGAGATACCTGGTTGGGGAAAACCTCGCCAGCCGACGATAGGTCGGCGCTGGATCTCACCATACAGCGAGGGAAAGATCACCGCCAACTCACGAGCAAAAACACGCACTACATTTACGGAACCAATGACTCTTGTAGTTGACGTGCCCGAAATCACTAAAACAATCAATCAGTCTCTTCGGGCCACCGAAATAGCTAGGACGGGTGCAGCTGAATGAATAGGTCACACATACAGGAAACAGGAATACGAATTCCTGTTTCCTATATGTCTGTCATTTTAATATAGCAGTTAGTGTTTTTATTACAATTTTTTTGACGAGCTCGTCAAATCTTCTAAATGTAATTTATGAATAGTTCTGTATTCAAATACAATGAAAGCTTAAGGACAGAAATTTAAGGTGTTTATTTTCGTTACGCAAACATCGTTTACATCTGACGACTAGATTAGTACAATTATCAACAATGTTTTTTGAACATAAGTATATTTTCACAATTTTTTATCACAATTTTATACTTGTTCAGTTGAGTGAATTAAATTTTCCTCGAAACCTAGTTGATGCTATTAATTTATAGGTATATTTTCGAACGGAAATACATTGTTACGTTTGTTCTGAGGAATTGAATGATTTAACTAAAAAATTGCCTTCATAAATGAGAATTGAATCGCTATCACTTATATATGTTTATAACAGAGAATTAAAAAAATATATTAACACAAAAAATCGAGAAACAGAGATTCTTACAACTGTTGGATACTTTCTCGTTAAACCTCTGAAGTAAAACAGTCCCCGACTGCGATCATGATATTACTTACATCTTGCGTAATTTGTGACTAAAGCAATGAAAGAAAATAGTACACACACTAACATACGTTAGAAATGAAATAGTTTAATAAAGTTTAAAGCATATTTGAGTGAAAGAACTGAGTGATAGTAACCCCACTGTCCGTGAGAAGATTTTATACGAACACACACATGGAAAGGAATCAATAAAAAAAAATCTGCGTTATCGCTTTTCACGCACTCAGCAAATCCAAGAATGTACACTTCCCCAATAGAATTTGCACTCGTTTATGCAGATCTAAAAAAAGCGTTGCCTTGGCATTCGAAGCAGAGGCGGGAGGTTGAGAAATCGCTTTCATCGGCTTCGTCTCGCGACGGCAGCGCCTCGGCGGCTCACTCGAGAAGCTTCGGAGAGAGAGTTAATTTGTTTTAATGGAATTAAAAACTAGAGAAAGGGGAAATTACCATAGGAAGCGCCGGCGGAGCGGCGGTGGCAGCGGCGACGCGGCTCTGCCGAGAGCCGGCGCTGCCACGTCTCCCAGGGCGAATGGATTTTCGCGTGGATATCCGAGACACTCCAGCTAAGGGAAGCTCTTACCGCTGGCGAGGGAACTGGCTACTCGGCGCGCCATGGCCAAGCGCTTGAGGTACGACGACGGTGTAGACCGAGGCAGCTCACAAGTAGCCCACAACCATTAGCTCGTTATGTCTGCTTAAATTGTTTCTGTCTTTAAAGAACAGATTTCATTAAGGAAAAAATATGAGGGTGTCAGCGCAATAGTGGCCTATCCCCAGATCCTGTGTTTGGAGAAAATGGCTGATGAAGTTATTGGCAAAATTAAACTCATTTGCAAGTATTTTCATATTATGATTTGATGTAAGAATGACCACTGACTAAACATTTTTGGTGGATTACATCTTGTGTAAAACAGCATCGCCTATGCTTAGGCCACTATTGCACAAAGAAATGTAATCGTAAGCTGAGTGCAATAGTTCTTTTTGTAATTATAACTTGAAAACTATCGACGCGAACATGCTGAAACAGTTACACGTTGAAGTTAAGGAGATTAAGATGTCATTAACACAGAGAACGCAATTTCCTAAAAATGTGGGATAGGCCACTATTGCGCTGTCACCCTCATATCTACCTTCAATATTTGGGGCGTCTGCGTACAACTACATAATGAAGTTTTGCGAACGTGGATTTTAACACAAGTGAGATTTGTACCGTTATCTTAGACCTCTTTTACGATGTACGAGAACAAAGGTTAATAAAAAAAAATGGGGTATTTTTTGAGAACATTTTGAACATTTTTTTGAAGATTCATGTAAAGCATCCTTTCATGTAAAACTAAGAAATACGAGTTCCAATGTCGTTGGATAAAAATGTCAAATCAACAACACTACCATTTGCTTATCTAGTAGAAAAATAGGTATCATTGCCCGTATTATGAAGAATAATATTATCATTCTTGTCAAGCCATTCCTCGATGATTCTGCCCCTTCGATCTGTACTAGAAGATCCCCACTGACATTGTGGCTATTAAAATCTCCCATGATGATAAATGGTTTTGGAGTTGCTTAACAATTTCATCAAGTCTAGTGATGTTTATATCGTGGCTATTAGGTAAATATAAGTTACACATTGTGACAGTGAAGTGAATTTTAATTATTATTGCAGTTGCTTCCAGTTGCGTTTGAAGAGGAACATTATGTAAGAAAATGTCTGGTTTAGTTTAAATTGAAACGTCATCACTGGCAATATTGGAATTATTTCTATTACAAAATGTAGGTCTGTATCCAAAAAATGAGCTACAATTTTGAAATTTAAATTTTGTTTCTTGGAAGCAAATTATTTTTGGTTTGAATTTGTTGATGACAAGCTTTATGAATAGTTTTTCTTGCAAAAAACATTACAATTTCATTGAATAATGTCCATTGTAAATAACTGAATTAGTTTATTTTATATTAACTTCAGCTAGAATGGCAATTGTGGGGGAGGTTAGATCACTGCTCTTGTGAATCTTCTCTAGCTTAAGGTTTTTTATTCATATCTGCATTAAGTTTTTTGATCATTCTTGAGCATCTATTTTTCACGCCCGGCTCGGTAAGTATTGGTCAGCTCTTAACATTGCTGTTAAAGCTGTAAAATAATCTGAATTCTCTGGCAATTGCTGCAGTACAGTTATTACCTTTCGTTCTGTCATAGAAACTGTAATTGATGAATATTTAGTGGGTAGTGGACAGTTGGAGAATCTAAGATGGTTTTAATATTGGACCACTACTGATCGTCAACATTTTCAGAAGAAGTTTTAGCTTTTTTCTTATTTTTGGAGGGTTGTTTCTTTATTTTTTTTAGTTTCAGTAGTTTTCTCTTCCATGTCAGAGGTTTCCGAATTACTGTCTGGGAGTTCATTCTCGCTATCTGATTGGTTGCTAACCATTTCTGTATTCGAGCTTACAGTAGATAACGATCTCTTTAACCTGACAGGGTTGCAGGCGAAGTCAACTTCCATTGAGTTTCCTTTCGAGGCAACAAGGTTCTCGCGGCCGACTCAAGGGGAGGGGTGGAAGGTAGCGGGGAGGGCGGAAGCTGTTAAGGGCAAGGTTAAGGCTAGAATTTTCATTCACCTTATCGCTTTCGGGAAGTGTTGGTTCAAATACTATGGTAGGAACATTAGAATTAACGATAGTTTCATTATTTGATTCTGTGATTTCTACTGCCGTAGGGAGAGGTAGGGTATTAGATAATTGAGGATTACATTGGGAATTGGGCAGTTTTTAGCAATACTGTTCTGATTTTTACATAAAAACAAATAGGAACATCAGGGATTACATATATCCAATGGGGAACATCATCAATAAACACTTGAAGTGATTCAGGTAATTTATGTTCATCATCAGGTGAAATAAATGTTTGACGGCGAAAACTGTGGACGTGGCTCAAGTTGGGGTTATTAAATCCTTCAAATCCAGAAGGAAAGTTAACGGAACTACAGTTCTAACACCGAAAGTTAATATTTTTTCTTCTATCACTTGATCAGGGATACTTGGACAAACATTTAAGATAATAATTCTTTTGTTCCTAGAAATTAAAGGTCTAATAGGGAAGACTTGATTAGACACAACGATACTTTTATGATTGAAGACTAGATTACCTACGATTTCCTTACTGGATAGATAAACACACAGTCAGTTGTTCGATATTTTAGAAGCAAACTTTATATGAGAGGGGTTCACTTTGGTAGATAACTTTTCAATAAATTCAACAATTGGCGCACTATTTGCCGAACCTATGATGATAGTATTTTCTTTCTTGGGAAAGAGAGTAACTTTAGCATAATTAATTGTAGCCTTACTGTTCTGGTTTCCTGAAGATTGATGAACTTGAGAGTGCTCCATGATGTTCACAAAAAAGAAACTTTTCACTTAGTTAAGCAATATCGCTTCACTCAAGAATAACTCCACTTCTACCACGTTTTCCATGTGACTGAGTGACAAGCCCCGAGTCAGTGGACGCACGCACAACGTGATTTTGCCCGGAGCGGACGGAGCGTCTGACCACCACGGCAGTCAGGACGCGTCTGGTCACCCTTCCTCGACCTAAACTTCCAAATCTATTTACTTTAAACAAAACTATTATATCTTGGTAATCTACCAATCATCTTGGACACTTAACACGAAAATATCAATCAAGCAAAACAATTTGCCGGTTTCTGTAGATATTAAACTAAGATACGAACTTTACTTACTTTACGAACTTACGAAAATTAAAGGAATTTAGTTAAAGAATACCTTAAACCTAAGAGTAGTTTTACTTTTTTTCAATGTAATTTTAGAACATGAATTTAAAAAAAATATTTCTCAATTTTCAGCAGATAATTTAATAAAACAAATTACCTTTCAAGCTTTTCAAAACACGAAGTCGACAATTCCAGAACACGAAGACTCAGAGTTACAGATCGAAGAAATATATTATAATCTGATCTTCGCATTTTCGTTAGTGAAAAATTCCTCATATTTTACCTGAATTATTAAAGTTCTATACGAAGATAAAACTTGGTATACTTCAACAATTCTTGACATACTTACAACGACTTGTAAGTAATAACTGAACGAATTATATTAGGGATAATACTACAAATGTAATTCTTAAGTCGTAAATATAATTTGGAATCCAGTATGAAACCACCAGCCAAACGTGTGTTCCCTCAATAAGCGCATCCTTGATCACGCCACACACATTCGGTAATGAAATTTTGTACCACACCCGACCATGTAAGTCAGGAATTACGGTCCGTAATACTCTGTAATCCGCCCGCAAGTTCATCGATTACCGAGCTGATGTGTGCTGTATCATCATGAATACAGGCTCTGCAAGGACCGTGGACCCTCTGCAAGGACATTCATTTCAGAACTCATTCAACTTTCTCGTATACGTACGTATATACGGAGTAATATACGTGGTATAGAGAAAGTAACGAAATGCTGTGGGACATCGATTTCGAGATTTCCTCGGATATACACATTTTGGGGCCCCCAGATACCGAAAATGTTATTTTTTCAAACTGTCCGTTCGCCTGTTGTCTGTGAAAAATACTAGCACCTAACCTAAACGTAGGTTTTTTCAATCAGAATACTCCCCGATCTATTTGCGATTTTGAGTAATATTCTTTAATTTTGGAGTGTAATTTACGCGAAACCCCTGGAAAAATGGTCAAACATTTATCAAAAACTTCAATTATTTTGTTTAAATTTCTAGTAAGAATAGAGTGAAATAAACTTAAAAAATGTAGCATAGGTTCGATATTCACTGTAAACTCTAAATTTTTGAAAATTGCAAAATGTTCATATTTTTTCGGCATCTCCCTGTAACTACAAAATTGAAGATAGAGATTTTTACTTCCAATGATATTTGTTCTCAATAATAAGTTCGTTCAATGAAATCATGTACATTTTTTTAAATTTCAGCAGTTTTTGCGCATTATAGAGTGAAATATTTGAAATATAAAAAAATATCAGAAACAAGAATTTCTCAGAAACGGTTCCATGTTGTTTTTTTTTTTAATTTTTCGTGGGGATAGTGCAATATGTACAGGGTGCGCCAGAGAAACTTACTTATTTGAAAAAAATCCCGCGCGGTGAGTTGGGCGGTTAGAGGGGCGAGAGGGGGCGTATCTGGAGGGGGAAGTTCCCAAGTTTTTTTTCTCCTTCCAGTGAGTTGCCATCATGCTGTGGACTAGAGAGCAGCGGGCCTTCGCAGTCGAGAGCTTCTTTTCTAACGGCACATTATATACTCACCGCGCGGGAATTTTTTCAAATAAGTAAGTTTCTCTGGCGCACGCTGTACTTTATAAGGTGACGTAATACAATTCTGATCTATTCTTTTTTTTAATTAAAAAAGTAAAATACTGTTTTTACTTTTCTCTCACGACATTAATATTTACATAAGAGAAATTTTTATACATTGATGCAACTATGAGTACATTTGCTTTAATGATGTATTACAAAAGTTTCTCAAAAAAACTAAAAACATTTTCTATGAAAATGAACTCGAAATAACGCATTTTCAGAAACAATAAAACGATATTTCCTCGAAAACGGCTTCAACTTTTAATTTTTTTGTATTGATAGTGCTAGATAGTCTGAATAACATGATATAAATGTCATTTTATGGTAAGCTTTTTTTTATTCCAAATTTAAAAAAATATTTCATGTTAATATTTACATCACGTGAATTTCTCAAACATTTGCCACATTTATGAGTACAATTGCTTTAAATAATGTCCTATGAAGTTTCTCGAGCATTTAAGTTTTGGGTGAAAATGCACCTACTGAAGCACTTACTGAAGAGATAGGAAAATTAACTAGTACGAGAAAGTCTGTGTCAATCTGTTGCACCATGAGTAAAGAAATTGGAATATTGATGTACTTATATACTTAACACGATATCTACAGAATATTGATTGTAGATTTCATTACTGAGAAATCAAGAATTCCTGTGCTTTCAGACAAATTAAAATTTCCCCAAATGTTGCACGATATTTCTCTCAAAAGACATTCATGTAAACATAATTTCCCCAAAAATAAAAGGATAATATTTCTTTCTTATTCCTTTTCGTGTGAATCTATAATTTATTGTCTGTATTCCTTAATCATGAATTAATAAAAATGTTGGGAAAAATTCTGAATTCGTATTCTGAATCAGTGCATAAGTGTTGGGATCTAAGAAACTGAAAACTATTTTAATTTCCCAGAAGAATTATTAACTTAAGCTCCATTACCTCATTACGATAGCCGCAGATAGATTCAATAGTGATAATTTAAATATTGATGAAAAGAACAACCAAGGTGAAACAAGATTTAAAATAATGGATCAATCAAAACCCATCATGTGAAATATCAAGACCTAAAAAAATAAATTTCATTTTCAGTTTTTTTGTTTATAAACAATCACCCTAAACTATCGAATATTTTTGTTGTCCCTATTTTCCCCCAGGTGCATTATATTTCCGAATTAGGAGTAAAAAAATCCCCTTATCTGTCATGGCTAGTGCCGCTGCCGCGCCACCCGCGTGAACGTCATGTCGGGGGGGGGGGCCGGCAATTGGCTGCGCCTCGGGATCGATTCGAGAAGGTCGCTTTGGGTTGCTTCGACCCCCCCCCCCCGGCCGATTCCTTCGCGGAATAGATTCCACGTTTCCAATCGGCGGACTTCGGATTGCACCTCGGCACTGGGATCGCCAGCTTGGTAATTACTGAAGAGCGGAACGACAGCGATTCAGATTTCAGCGCCTCCAACCCTTCCATTCACCTGCAGATTCGGTTTCAGCGACCCCAAAAACATATAGGTGACATGTTCAAACATATAGGTAACGGTTATGCTTAACACTTGATGTGGTGGCATAAAATGAGCCGCGGATTACGATTTAGCGACCCCCAAAACATAGAAAACATCTCCACACATAAAAAACTGATCTCCAAACACGATCACAATTTTTTGTGGGCTGTGGTATATTTCAAATATTGAAAGAATTTTTATAAGAATTTTCCTGCGTCAATTGGCTTTCTGTAGCGATTTTTCTCCATTTTCTTCTTTGTTCTTTTTTGTTATTTTCACTTTTTCGCGTGTATAATTAACAGAAGTAACAAGACATCACTTCTCGGAGCATTCTGGTTTTGCATAATCACACGTCTGACTAGTTCTTTCATTAAAACGGGCTGCGGAGGCAGAACGCGCAGAAAAACAGAGCGCGCTGGGGAGCTTATCGATCACGTGATCTCTTGCGAAAATGACACTGGCAATTCCACTGGATGGTCTTCGCTGTTCAATTTCCCGTACGAAAGGACGGAGATACACGGAGGCCCTGCAATAGCAGCGAGCTTTTACCATAATGGACGCAGCGTTAACGTCAAGCGTTATGGAGTGTTAGCACATATCTCCAAACCAGTTTTGCACTCCGCGTTCTGAGCTCGTGGCGCGCTGCGCGTGTCGAGGTAGGAACCCTACGGTGCTCCGCGCGCCCGGTAACGTCTCTCCATGCCGCTTTACGTCTGTCTTCACCGCGTCCTCGTTTCGGCGGAAGTACTTATAGCTCTGACGCAAAATCTTCTTACGGGCCATCTTGCTGTGTACTGTTTATAGTGAGCATATGGAGGTCGGGAAGCAGGAGCGGTTCTTGGCTTTAAATGTACAGCTTTTAAGACGTGTTGGTTGAACAAATTGGTAAAGATACGTATCGAAATATCGTTGAAGAGTTAATGAAATCTTATTTTAATTAATCGTCTTAAATGAATCAAGTGTTCATAAAAATACTGTTTTGGGGTGTACATCAAACTTACTAAAAGAATAAGACGAAGCAGTCAGAGATCAGGTGTTTCTGCTGATTAGCAGTCGGCAGAAGCCGACAACGAACAGAAATAAACATATTCCACCCTAAGCGTCACTGATTTGGGTGGGGTCGTGATCTTTTGTGGAAGGAAGTGTCCGAAGACAACTTCCGAGAGGTTGGGGGTGGAGAAATTGAGCAGAAAGGTGCTGTGAGGGAGACAAGAGATCCCCAGATAATCGATTATAATCACAAGCATTCTTGGCGATTGCAGTTGATTTGTCTCTGCGGCAAATTATGCACGCTACAAGTCGGCATATGCGAAGGTTTGACTCGACGGTATAATATGACCGACGACCGAATTTCCCAATAGCCAATTGAACGCAATATTATTATGACGTAGCAAAAGAACCTCGAACATGATTGGATGACTTTGGGATGGAAAGGGACGACGTTGCACTAGGGAGGAAAGGAGAGGAAGAACCTGCCTCTATACAACAAGAATTAGTGAGAAGCTATGTGTTATTCTCTACTCTGTTCGATTTCGAGATGCTTTTTAGGCTCAGATTCGAGATAATTTTTCTTCTTACCCTATTGGCATTCAGACTTTGATTTTCAGTTGGGATCTTATTCAGATCCTCCCTTGTATTCTGATTACGATTCTGGCATTGCATTGCATTACCATTCTGACATAATACGGTATTCATCATTTAAGCTTAAACTTACGAGTTTGAGCATTAATGCGCCAAGTGAACACCCAGTTCTCATTCGACTCTTTTATACGTTTGCGACATTAGCACTTTTATTACCTTGCGTATAAAGTCTGTAGTACGCACGAACGACCATTTAAAAATTACGAACCAAACCTGCGATGCGGTCGAGAGCCAATCAAACGGTGGTGTGTGTGCCCAAGAGGCGTGAATGCGGGAAGGGCAATTGTGAGCTAGCGGAAGGAGAGGGACACATGTTACTGCCGCGTAGGAAACACGTTGTCGATCGGCGCCTGCGAGGGTAATGACCTGTAGGCTGCTCAGCTGCAACCTGACGACGACAAAAGGGCACACGGCTCCCCCGTTCTCTCTCTCTCTCTATATCTCTCTCTCTATATATCTCTCTCTATATCTCTCTCTCTCTATATCTCTCTCTCTATATATCTCTCTCTCTCTCTATATCTCTCTCTCTATATATATCTCTCTCTCTATAATATATCTCTCTCTCTATATATATCTCTCTCTCTATATATATCTCTCTCTCTATATATATCTCTCTCTCTATATATATCTCTCTCTATATCTCTCTCTCTCTATATCTCTCTTCTCTCTATATCTCTCTCTCTCTCTAATATCTCTCTCTCTCTATCTCTCTCTCTCTATTCTCTCTCTCTATATCGTCTCTCTCTCTATATCTCTTCTCTCTCTATATCTCTCTCTCTATATCTCTCTCTTCTCTATATCTTCTCTCTCTCTATATCTCTCTCTCTCTATAATCTCTCTCTCTATATCTCTCTCTCTATATCTCTCTCTCTCTATATCTATCTCTCTTCTCTCTATCTCTCTCTCTCTCTCTCTCTATCTCTCTCTCATATCTCTCTCTCTCTATCTCTCTCTCTCTCTATCTCTCTCTCTCATCTTATCTCTCTCTCTCTATCTCTCTCTCTCTATCTCTCTCTATCTCTCTCTATCTCTCTTCTATCTCTCTCTCTCTCTATCTCTTCTCTACTCATCCTCTCTATCTCTCTCTATCTCTCTCTATCTCTCTCTATCTCTCTATCTCTCTCTCTCTCTCTCTCCGTCTTCAGCTGGCAGCCGACGGAGGCAGTGATGAGAGAAATCGGGAAAGCATTAATCCCAACCCGTACGAAGTAATTATAGTTTTAAAGGCTATAGAATTAACGTAAAGACTAATTGCATAAAGTTGCAGGTTAATAGGATCAGTTTTGTAGATAACAAGGAAATTCATTAAAGTAATATTAATGCGCATTGCGATTTTTGGTCATTTTGTATCAACATTTTTATCTATTAGCCTTAAATCTATCGTGTGACTAACTAAAAATCTCTTTAATTTATTTTTTATTTTCCCGGTCACAATCTCTACTTAGTCTGTAAACTGGTAGATCCTCCGGGATTATTTTCATCTAAATTCTGATAATGGCCATGTTTTCCAGTAATCGTCTAGCCTGGTACGCTAGTACCTCGGCGGCGGTGCACAGTTAGTCTTTACAGTATATAAGTAGAACACCTAAGTCGTTTGCGTGATCTGGGCTCTCCAGGTTACGCCGCGTCGAAGGCTGTGTTACCTACAGCGTTGCCTAAGGCATATGACTCTGTGCGTCACTACTGCGTTCCACATGACTCTGGCCGCGGAAGCCTACGACTTCACCTAAGTGGTTTGCAGATGCTTCCAATTATTTAGACAAGTTTACAAATTCATTCTAAAGGAAGTACAATTTAAGTGTTGAGGATGAAGGCACGATGCAAGTACTTCAGTGCGAATGGAAGTAGTCGATCCCAGGTAAACACACATCTCAAGGCCGAGCACTTACTCGGCCACTACTGGCGACCACCAGCTGCCGGCCACTAGTCGGGTGGCCATTGGTCGTGATCACTTTGGGCCGACATCACGACAGAAAGTCGTCGCCAGTAGTTTCCCTCTGTGATTCGTCTGCGTCGAAACGTTACAACGTAAAGATGCGTGTAGGGCTTTGTAATTGAAATAAGAATCCTCTTAATTGTATTTGCATTGATGTTAATAATACGAAGGGGTCGATTGCATGAGAATGCAATAATAGACGTTCAATCGTGTTCCTAACTATAAATCTAGTGTCAACAATTCGACACTGACGGGGATCGAACCCTAGGACCTCCCGCTCAGATTCACTGCAAAGACATCGGCAAAGCATGCTCTGAGCTACACTCCGCCGGTGATTTCAGAGGCAGAAAGTGGACATAAGTCAAGTATGGTGTAGGATACGACAATAACGTCTATCACCGCAACAAAGACAGGAAATAGGTATTTTTTAAGTTGCGTATGAGCGTGTATGGCGGAACGCGAGGGAAGGAGACTCGAAAGAGGATTAGGAACGGTAAGAACATTGGGCTCCGAGCAGAGAGCGGGTGGCCGCAGGGCGGGGTGGCGCCGGAAGTGACGTAGACAATGGGAGAGCTCGCAGAGCGCAGCTGAGAATGCGGAGGGCGGAGCACCGCTGCTAGGCGCAGATGCAAGGTTACGTGACCCGGGCCACGGAGGGCCGCTTGGGGACTGAGGGGCCCGGATTGAATGGAGAGGGGGATGGTCGCCGTGCAGGGGCGCAGGCGACGGGGACGTCAGAGGGCGGGGGCGGCAGAGAACCCTGGGGCGATGAGCAGTGGTGGAATCCAGAGCTAGGGGGGACGGGGACGGAGAGAGATCGGTGGCGAGATCGGAGAGGTGAGTTAGTAGCAAGAGCGGAGAGAGATAGGGAGAGTGGAGGGAGATGGCGGTGGCGGAGGGAGATGGCGGGGGCGGAAGTAGATGGCGAGAGTGGAAGGAGAGGATTGTGGCGAAGGGAGAATGCGAGGGCGGAGGGAGAGGCCGAGGGCGGAGAAAAATGGCGATAATGGAGGGAGATGGCGATGGAGGAGGGAGATGGTGATGGGAAAGGAAGGCAGATGGCGGAGGAAGGTGGCGATGGCGGAGGAAGATGAAGAGGATGAGGAAGGTGGAGATGGAGATGGCGGAGGGAGATGGCAATGGTAGATGGTGATGGCGGGGGGAAATGACGCGGGGGGGGAAGAAGTCTAGGGCCGAGGTAGATGGCGCGGGCAGGGGGAGATGGCGAGAGCGGAGGTAGAAGGCGAGGGGAAGGAGAGTGTGGTTGCGAAAGGAGAATGCGAGGGCGGAGGGAGACGTCGAGATGGAGCAACGATGAGGACATTGAGGGCGGAGTGGTCGGAGATGAGCGTGGGGGTGCTTTTGCGGGGCAGCGAGTGACGGGGACGGATGGGACGACGGTCGGGATGCCGCGAGGGCGGACGCGTGTATGGGGTTAGCGGAAGCGCAGGTGGGGGCGGGGGCGGGGCCGCGGCGAGAGCGAGGGCGAGGGTGCGAGGCAGGAGAGCGGCATTTCGCTGCCGAGTTTCTGTCGCGCGCTGTCTCCGCGGCGCAGATAGCAGACTTGACGGCGGTGACGGCGCGGACGTATTCGCGCAGAGAACAGCCGCCTGCCGCGCCCCCGCAAATGCTGACGTCACACTCGTGCTTCACTTCATCTATTATCCGCCCCAACCTCTCAGTGCCAACGCTGACAAGCTTGCGGGCGGCCGGAACGCGTGAATGTAATTCTCGCAGCACCTGGCTTGTCCTCCTAGGTGGACCATTGAAAACATCGCTTTAAAAATGCGTTTCGACGTAAGATTGTACTTTCCAAAAGTGTTTCTCGAGCTATTTTAGAACACTCGATTTATAGTTATAGGGAACCTCTACAGACCACGAGTAGTCTGATCCTTTGTGTAATTCATAAAAATATGGTGAAAAATGAGTTTAGCATTAACGTAGTTTAATCATTTTTTGTGTGTCACTTCTAAAGAATATTCATAGTGCTCTTGTGTTGCGTCCTTTTTTAAATTTCGTGGTAGTAATTAGTACTTCTCGCAGATGCCTAATACCTCGCAAGAAATCTGGGTCCGAGAAGATGCGTCTGAGAAATTCTATCTCACATTATTGTGTTCAATATAAAAAGTAAGTCATTTCGTAAACGCGAACACTTCTAGTATTTATTCTCTAAAACAATAAACTATACATGTCGTTCTCTCGCAAGTGTCTAATCATAATGGGTTAAACATTGATATTATTAAAAACAAACAATTTTAAAGTCAACTGCTACATAGTGAAGTGACAAGTGATATAATTTTAAAATGATGATATTTGCAGTGCTTCAGATGTATTCTAGTATTTTTTAAATTAATGAGGTTGTTTCTTACTCTTGACTGCTGGACTTAGTTTTTTAATTTACTTTACTATTATTTATACATTTTATCACATTCATAACTTTAAGAAAAGAGTAAACTATATTAGTGAATTATACCAAAATACTTCATAATACCTAAGCATTTCAACACAGTACATCCAATGCTGTAATGCTATTGAGACATGGGCATTGGGTGACCTACGCAATACCTGGTAAACCAATCAATTTTTGAAAATATCTTTCATGCAGCCAGAATGTTTCGAAAACAGATTCTCGTTATGTTTAATTAGCAGTCTATTGTATTAATGTGTTTGCAATGTTGCCAACGTTTGATTAAATTACAGTATTTTATTTTTTAAGGAGAATGCGCCGATATTTTTGATACAAGTCTTTCAAAATATTCTACGTTGCGGCTTTACCACACTGAATTTCCGACTCCATCATGAAAAACGTCATCGCAGTGAGTGGCGGCTATTTAATTTTCATCAGTTCTATTAATGTTCGCAGTAGCATTGATGGGAATTTCTTTAGATCAGGTATAATATGTGAAATAAAGGTAGACAATTTTATGTAAATCCTTACGCTAGTTAGCTAGTCATTACGGAACAATAACAAGCCTTTTCAGCTCCATTACACTCAATATTGAGCTGAGCCATGACAATGATATTAAATTTATTTATTTCATAGAATGAAAGCGAAATACAATAGTAATTTAATCCAGTAAGAGGAAATGAAATGACATATACCATTTCAACGCTATAAATTGAATTATTTCAATTATATTCTATAATAAAGAGATATTTAACTTAAAACTAAATTATATCTAATAATCGAACATTATTATAAATACAACAATGGGGATTAGGGTTATCCAAAAAGGAGTATGACAAGATAGCATCGAAGTGTTAGAGGAACAATAGGAGCAAGAAATGATAAGTAGAAAAGTATTATTGAGGACTAAAAAACTGGGAGAATGAAATTACCTATAGTGATGAGCACACGTCTGTATTGGAGAAAGACGTATGTTGTTGTGACGAGGAGACGTATGTGGAGAGATGCCGGTAGATCATGAAAAAGTATATAAGTGTAGTTGGAAAAAGAGTTGCTGAACGTAAAAATGAATATTTATATGTAATCGAATTGGAGTTTAATTAAAACATTAACTTTTTACGCAGCCACAGATTTTTAAACAAATGTTAAACAAATGACCATATTAGAAAAGTTCTAAATTTTAAAAATAAAATGGATCTGAGCAGATTGTGAATGAGGAGAATTACACACATTTTTGTGAGTGTACAAAATTGTTTACATATATTTGTCAAGTGTTTGAAAGTAAATATTGTTTCTGAAATTTAAAGCAAAATTTAGAAAAGTTTTAAAATGTACCAATAGTGGCTATTCTTGTACAGCTTTCGTGTTTTTTAATTTGAAAACAGTGAGGTTTTATGTGAATTAGCCACTAATACAAATTGTCACTAATAAAATTAGTTCTATCGGCCAAATTCGTGTAGGAGCAGCGGATTTTCAAGCCCACGAATTTAAATATCGTAAAAAAGCCCTGAGAACGAATAATAATAATAATAATAATAATAATAATAATAATAATAATAATATAATAGATAGCCCGAATAGGTTGTATTGTAAATAAAATTAAAAACTGAGCTATCCAATGTGAAATTAAGTAATAGGGTAAATTTGTTTATGAAACTTAATTAGGGAGAGAAGATTGAGGAGTGGAGGTGTTATTTCAATACACAATGGTGGTTGCAGTTCCTTTACAAAACTGACATTTCAGTATAATGGTTAATACAGTCACATCAGCATTAAGTGTATAATATTTTAAGGAAATCATTGTTACTAGCTCATAAAAACAGCTAGGTTTTAATTCTAGCAATCTGTCACATAACTACGTAGTTAAACACCATAATGTTTAAATTGCAATAGTAGCATGTCTTACATTTACACAAATCTAAGAATAAATAGTCATGAACTCATGGAAAGAACGTAGCAAACCCGGATATTATAATATTTTAATGTTTCACTTACATTGAAAAATTCTTATTTTTTATAAAATCACCATTACCTTGATAATTCCTGGGAATAAGTAATTAACCTTTCATAAATGATTTTAAAAGTGAGATGCCAAACTAATCATTGCGCTAGCCGTCAGATGTGTCTCGGGCCACAGGTGGCTTGCCTGTCCGCCGATGTATTGTCATGCTTTTTGCGAAGTAGAGCTTCACCACTCCCTAACAAGTGGGTCATTTATCACTGTACGTCGAAAAGCGCGATGTGCGTCTACTTGCAAAAAGTTTACCATCCGTTCGTAATTCGCTTTCATTAATCACAGAGTTCATATTCCGTTTATTAGCAGCCGAGAGCTTTTCTTCGCATAATTCTTTAGATTTATACTTTTTATTCCACTCCAACTATTATTATTCAGTAATATGGAACAAAGAAACCGAAAATTCTGAATAAAAGCATATAAGCAATCCGTTCTCATTTCAATAACTCATGTTCTCCAACAGAGAATTGACTGCTCTCTTTTCTTTTAATTTAGAAAGCCTTCTGTATAACACACCTTAATCAGGCTCCCAAGAAAATATGTCCTTTTTCCAGATACTGATTTGTCATTTATAGAGAATTGTAATAAAACAATTTTTTTTCGAAACTTCGATATTAAGGAAAATCTGTCCCAGAGATAATAAATACACAGAAATAATCGTGCAAATGATTACATTTTAAAATGCCTTTAAATGAAATGAACTTCCCGTGCGTTATGCAAATCACACCACTTTACTGTAATTGATCAGTTGTCGCTAGTGATTACTATATACGTGTACCAGCAGTAATTTACAAGATGTCGTGTCAACAGACATAAATGACATTATACATATAAAAGAGAGAGCTGATGTTAGTTTTCAACTGCTCTCCTATCATTTTTAACTTTATCATGAACGTATTTAAAAAACTTTGCAGCAAGAAAAAACAAATTTACAAGTTAATATTGTATCGTTTAAATTAAATAAGGTTGCTTTAAATGTCCGCCTTTATCAAATAAAATACAATTTCAATGAAAATATTTTCTTCTTGGTTTAAAAAAGCTAGGTAAATGATGTGATTTAATCACACAAAATGAAAAATATATGTAAATCTATTCAATAAATAAACTCAGGACGGAATTTAAATTTTTTTTTTCGGCTCCTTGTTTTCAAACTTTTAGTTGCGTTGTAGGTTTTTCATAAAAACGACTTGGTTGGGTTATATTCTCATTTCACAACCCAGTGAAAGGTGCGAGATATTTTTTAGTATTAAAAATGAAATAGAGGAACATTAATTTAATTTATAAACTCACATTTGTAATAAAAACTGAAACTGCCCACAGCGAGTTCATATATTGTATTTACTAGGCATCCGAGTACAGTTCCTGAGAAAAGAACAAAATAATTACCATGGTTTCTGAACATTCTGAAAATCGTGAGCTCTCATGCTAAATAATTGAAAACTGGGAACACATTGAACAAACAAGACTGGGAAAGGTGGCATAGGGCATCACCTCATGTCACAGCAGCGCGCTGACCGATATGTCTTAGGTTCGTGATCCGACGGTATCAAGATTTAGACACTCTCTTGACAGCTAGGTTGAATTCAGTCGCTGCCTGGAGGAGAGTTCTAGCGGTCGAATGCTCTGATCGATATTTTTCCGTGGTTTCTCCATTGAACACCAGTCGAATGCCGGAGCAGTTCCTGAACAAACGGGCCACGAGCCGCATAGGATCTTTTCTGCCCTTTCCTTGTCCTATCCTCACTTCTTACTTAGGCACACACCTACCTCCACTACACAACCACACATGCCGGGAGACCGGTCGGGAGGTCAGAGCTTGTTCCGGCTGGGGTGGGAGACACCTGATTATCGGAAACCCCAATAGCTGACGGTCATCAATCAAAGAAACAAGGTTTGTTGAGTTGCTATCATTGCTTACATAGATAAACGCAAAGCATTCATTTACAATTATTGAGATTTTTTATACTATTGATACGATTTTGGTGTACGGTTTTGATACGATTGATACTAACAGCAAAAGATTATTACTTTTATTTTCTTAATTGCTGCTACTTTGTCGCACAGGCCAGGAATTTATAATGGAAGTAATTATTGGATAAGAACACTAATATATAAATAAATGTGCTACTAGCAACAATAATACAACTTTGCCCAAAAGCTGAAACTTAAAGACCTGTAAGATGTTTTATTCTCTTCAAAACGACTAAAATTACTTCCAATCAATCAGTATCAATTTGGTTTAATGTTATTAGCTTTTGTAGGTTGTCTTGTATATCCAATCGTCAGAACATGTGTTCGTTAGCTAAAGTAAATCGCGACTGAGGCGCGTAACATGCTAAGAAAAAACTGTGGAATAAATTCCTTCTATTTTGACAAAACGGGGAAAATGGTACGTAGCACACTTTATACAACAAAGGCTGCAATTTACATCCATAAAAAGGTTTCTGAACATGAGAAGATGCGATTAACCATTTACTGTCCGAAAATTGTCCATTTACGGATTAGTGCCCGGGCGCGAGGCGTCGAGGCGCCGCACAAGCAGCCCTTGTGGGGGGAAGGGGGAGGGGGGCGGCGACGCTCGGGCAACGGAGGCGTCGCCGCCGCCTCCCGCGCGCAGAAAGCGCAGTCAAAAGTGCGCACTCGGCCGATTCGGGGTGTCACCGGCCAACGTTTAACGTGATTTACGCGGCGCGTTTTAAACCCGCAACGCGGCACGAGGGACGGGGAGGCGTCGGCGGGAGGGGGAGGCGGGCAGGGAAGCGCAGGGAAACGTTGGTGGGAGTAGGAGGGGGAAGGGTCTGACGCTGATTACAAAGGAAAGGGTGGAGAGAGAGCGTTCATGAGTGGAGAGGCGGGGTGATGGAGGGAAGAGGAGATCAAGGAGTGGAGTAGATGTTGAGACGTGGCGGCGGGAAGATTGTGGCGGAAGATAGTGGGCCGGTGGAGTTGAAAGAGCAGAAGTTGCGGGCGGAGACTTAAGCGCATGGTTAGTGCGGGTGAATGGAGGTAAATAGACAGCATTAATTGAGAGAGGAGAGCGAGAGAGGAGGAGAGAATGAGAGAGATTGGAGAGCAGCGGCAGCAGATGGGGCGTGGAAGTTGGAAGAGGTGCGAGTGTGAGGGTTAATGAAGACGAAGGCACATCGAGGACTACGGAACGAGGAGAATAATGTGGGCTGGGAAACAAGATATTTGGGGGAGGAGAGAGGGAGGGGTGGGATTTCGAGATGTGGGGACTTGGAGGGGAAGTAGAATTATGAGTGTGGGAAGTTGAGGGGCGTTGTATTGTGGGGGCGGGGTGTTCGAGGGGCGGAGGAGTTGGGCGTGGTGTTGATACGGCGGAGAGTGGAGGGATATTTGGAAGAGAGAGAGATTGAAGAGGGTAAGGTGTCCGGAATATGAAGAGAGGAGAGTGTTGGAGTATGGGTTGCGGTCGCTGGGGGATGGTTGTGACGGGCGGCAGGGTGGGTGCCTGTGGCGTGAACGGCGCTAAGCGGGCGGGGGCGGGGCGGGGGCGGGGGCGGAAGGGCCGGAGGGGGGCGGGGGGGGCAATCCTTTGGTGTTCGTCCCAGCGCGCTGTCCGTCGCGCGTGCGGAACAGATGAATGTGGTCGACGACAGCTCGCACGCGACAGGACGCCATGTGATCGTGATGTTTAGACGTGACGGACGCGAACGCGCGCTGCGTTGCGTTTTAATTAGAGCGTCATCATCTCGCCTTTGCTCGCTTTCGACGCCTGCGTGCCGCCTCTTTCGTGGAAGACATCATTGCGGCACACGGTGATTGAAAAACGTGCCTTTCCTTACTTTCGAAAGTGATTTTAGCCGGTCGTCTATTACATTAGTGCTTTTTCAACTCATACATTTAGATATGACATTAACTATAGTGGCGAAACCAATTCTCGTCGAGAAATCATATATTTTGCATTCTTATTTCAATCACTCCAAATCAATTATGATTCTTCGTAACGTTGCTGACAATGTTGCGTATCACTCATATGTTGCTATATTCTCACCAAGAATTTTTTGGTATTGTTATAGGCTCACAGATTTCTGGTGATGTAATCTTTTATTGTTTTCTTTTCTGGTTGTGTTTTTTGGTTTTTTTTTTTCTTTTCTTTGTTGTGTTTGTGGTTTTTGTATTGTTGGGCGTTTTGGCTTGTAGTGGTGTTTGGGTTTTGTATTTGTATTTTGTTGCTGTGGGGTGTGGTTTGTTTTGGTGTGATGTGTTTGGTGGTGTTGATTTGTGGCTTTTATGTTGGTTTTCTTTGGCGTTGGGTTTTGCTGGTTTGTTCTGGGTTGTGGTGGGGGTTCTTTGGGTTTTTAGTTTGGGCGTTTGGTGTGTCTTTTTGTTTTCGATTTTGTGGTGCTTTGGTATTTGTGTGCTTGTGGGGGTGCGGTTTTAAATATGTCAGGTTCGAAGATGACAGTCAAGAGAGAGGCGGTAACGTACTGCATTCTGAAATACGGATCTACATCATGCTAATGATGAATATTCAAAGCAGATATTTTTATATTTCACATGATTACCCACAGTATCTTCATAGACGATAGTTAGAATATTAATGATAATTTGGGCAACATTTATATACTATTAATAACAATAATATCCATATGTTAATATGACAGTACTGTAATCTTCGATGTCAAAAAAATCGTATAATATCAAATCTAACATTTTATTACTATTGAATCTAACACGAAATATTTGATTATGCAAATCCAAACGAACACGTGTGTTGCATTCTCGTATATTTTTCACACAAGAGAGGACACAAATAAGTTTTCACATTGATTCAACATTTGACATCAGCCTACAGCAGCGCAGACACCTTTTGAGGCATAACGATGTACATAAAAATGATACTGTTTTGTGGCTTTCCGTTATCAAAGTTTTGGTGCAGATCTTGAATGGCTGTTTTGTGGGGTTTTGTTGTGGGTGGTTTTGACTGTGACAATAAGGACGTATGGAGGAATATTAGCAAAAAACCGCTAACTTGGCTATTGCATGTAATTGTTCTATATATACATATAATATTATATGGTGACGTTATTTTATATTATATTATATTTCAAAAAATGTGTCTGAAATAAAATTAACTATGTATTCAGCAAGCTGATTTTATTTTACACAACGACATTTTCTTATAGAATTTTATTAATATTTCATAAATAAATTCATTGTTTGGCTGAAGCATTTTCAAGGTTGTAATAATATTATTCGGGAGATAAAAATTGTAATTCCTGAATGACGATTTGTAGATAAATACTTATCGAGCTCAACGAGAAAGTTACGTGTGGCCCTCCTCCTCGTGGCTTTTCTCTCTTGGCCGGAGATCAAGCTCGTTTCAATGCAGGGCGCGGAGCTGTAGTCTGTTCAGTTGAAAATTATCAGTTTATTGTGACTAGCTCGAGAAATGCCCCAGATATCGGGCGTACGTGTGTCTCAAAGGCAAAGATCTCTCATTACGTCCTAAACGGTAAATTTGAATATTAGAATTCATTAGTTTCTGGTCCAAATGAGGATTTTTCTGTTTTATTGAATGCCGTTGATGACTTTTCGCTCGTTGGTCGTAGTTTTGACGCTGAATGAATTACTAAATACGCATACGCGCTTAACAGACAGTTGATTTAATCAACTTTGTAAGCGGTAAATGGAATGGCTGGTAATATCCGTGGTTTTGCGAAGCTTATTTTCAGTGAAGGCAAGTAAGATGACATCGTCAAGGATTATCGTGAGAACAGATGCAATTTTCACTATCAATAGGAGAAGTCCATACGCGCTCCAGCACTCAGGATACGATTTTTTATTGTTGAAAATATTTACACTTATAACGGATTAGGAATGTGAATAACAGCCATCGTTATTTTTCTCTCCTTTCTATCATATTCAATCAATGTCAGTTTCTTGAATGTAATAATTGTTTTTAGTTCCCTTAGAGCCATCACTTTGACTGTTTCAGAGTTTCGACTGAAATGATGAATTTAATTTTTGTGAAATGATAACTTCCTCATTTAAGCTTCCTAATAAGTTTTAAAAGCAAATTTGTATTCGATTTGTTATGATTTTGATTAGGGATTCACTGCTAAGACTGCATTATTCCCGTAGAGGTCGGGTGCATGTTTTATCGTGGAGGTGGGCGGTGATCTCCCCTGCTGGAGGCGATAATCCAGCGGAGTACCACGTCCAGTTTCGGGAATTTCCTCAACGCAGGTGTCGCCCCAGCGCTGCATTAGCGCCGAGCCCGGGACAGAACGAGAAAGCCTGTTATGTTCTCTGAATTTCTTTCCCCTTCATATCTGGCAATCGATTTTACACGCACGTATTTGAAGGTACTTCAGTAAACATTCTTTTCTGAATACTTTGTTAGCGTTCGCCATGCAAGTATTTCCATCTCCAATCCGCGGTAAAGTGCATAATACATTATAGTTTAAAGTATATATATTGACTGTATTTTCCCATTTTTGATTGGAAGTAATGAAAGCAGCTTCCATACTTCGTAATGCAGTTAGATTAGAGTCTTTTCGTTAATTTTTCATCACTACAACACATAACTTTTTCATTTTTGAAATGTTTTCAGGTTATATTACAGTGATGTCTAACTTAGAACTTTTCCCACTCACTCTCACAGCTTATTTTATCGTTATTCTATTGTTGTATGTCTTCAGGCGGAGGTTTATTTTAAATGTGAGAGAGTGGGGATGAACGCTCATTTTGCCTCAGCTGGAAGTTTTTAGTGCTAGTTGCGGCGATTTAAACTTTGGTATTTCTTTTTCCTCTTTTAAGTCAGGTAGGTCGCACAGGGACAGAGGAAGGCAATTGTGACTCTCGTATAATACGGTGTACTTCGGGCATGTCATATTATAATTTCGTCAGACGCTCTGCAAAAGTTCTGCTTTTTCCAGTAAGCTGGGTAAATTCTCTATTGGCTACAGAAATTATTGATTGATTTAACTTGGCTTTCTGCAT